>JAIUZE010074879.1:61428-107322 GCA_022085475.1 Heliosperma pusillum
GAAATGGAGGCAAGGTTTTGGTGTTTATGGTGAGGAAGAAGAAGGAAATGAATTGTGAGGAAATGAATTAGGTTTAAGGTTTGAGGGAGTATATGTAGGGTGAGTCGGAAAAGTCAACGAAAGTCAAAGACGGTTCAAAAGTCAAGAAAAGTCAAAGACGGCTCAAAAGTCAAGAAAAGTCAAAGACGACTTAAAAGTCAAAGAAAGTCAAAGACGACTTAAAAGTCAAAGAAAGTCAAACTCGCCTTAAGACGGAATTCTCATGAAATCTCGCGGAAATTCCAAATACGAACTCGGAAATTCTAAATTCGACTCGGAAAATTAAATTTACGATTAAAACTAAAATTCGCTGAAAAGTATCCGAAAAATATTTTTACTAGAAAAATAGGGTACATTTCCGGGTGTTACAATTTCTCCGGATGGTAAGGATATGGGAGTATCCTCACTAGAACTAGGCTCGATAGATAATTTATCAACATAAGTTACTAACCAATAGGGGAGACAATCTTGAGGCTACGCTTCCTTAGGTCTTCAACCATAGTGAGCTACTTCTAGCTTCCTTTGAAGAGCCTTCTTAGGCTTGCTTGTCCTGCCCTTATCCTTGTTTGCATGCCCTAATTAAAATAAAAAGGGTAAGAATCACAACTCGTATCTATATACCAAAGTTGAGATCATAACATAAATGATAAGGATGAAAAATTACCAACTGAAACAATCTTTCCAACTTTGATATCTCCTAGATATTTAGGGCAATTCCTCTTCCAATGCCCTATGCCATTACAATAATGACACTTGTCCTTGGTTGAGGCACCTTTCTTAGGCTTGGGTGAGCTATTCTCAATAGTTTTTCCCTTACCTTTGTAGGTGGAGGGCTTCTTCCCCTTGCTAGCACTTTTCTTGAACTTCCCCTTACTCTTGCTATTAATATGGAGCACATCCTTGGAGGTGCTAACATTTAGCCCCATGTCTCTCTCGGCTTGCACAAGCATCTTGTGCAACTCATGAAGAGAGGTTTTCATGTTTTTCATATTGTAATTTACCATGAACTTCACATATGCCTTGATTTTCCCCAATGAATGTAGTACTCGATCAATAACGAATTGTTCGGGAATGTCAACCCCTTGCAATTTGAGAGTCTCGACATGCTCAATCAATTTAGGTACATGAGGGCTAACCTTTTGGCCCTTTCTTAAGTTCATGTCGAAAAATGCGGAAGCCGTCTCATATTGTATGATCCTAGGAGCTTGTGAAAACATGGTCACAAGCTTCGTGTAGATCTCATAGGCCGTGCTCATCTTTATGTCACTCCTTTGGAGATCGGCCTCCATTGAGAAGATCGAAACATTTTTGATAGCGGCGGACTCTTTATGGTAAGCCTCATAGGCTCGCCTTGCGGCGGTGGTTGACCTTTCATTAGGTGTTTTGGGAGAGGCTTCGGTAAGGTAACGAACACTACAAAACGAACTCGGGAAACTAACGGCTAGTCTGACGGAAAAAAATTCCCTCAGTAATTTATTATCACTGACGGAATACTCACGGAACACTGACGGAAAAATACTACTGACGGATTATCCGTTAGTGACCGTCAGTGAAAAATGGAGCGTTGACTAAGTCAAAGGCGGCAAAATTAACTGACGGTCACTGACGGATTTTCCGTCAGTAATATCAGAAACTAACAGAAAATCCGTGAGTAAAGTCAAACTAAGTTTGACTGTCCTGACGGATGTTCCGTCAGTATCTAATAATATCACCAGTCAAACACAGCCCCAGTCAAACAGCAATCTGACGGAAATTTCGTCAGTAAGGTTTTCGAAATTTCGGGAACCTGACGGAATTTCCGTCAGTATTCTTCTGTTTATGTAAAAATCACGCGATAAACTCCGTCATTCCCAAATAAATTTTTCCCCAAAACCTAACCCCCAAATCAATTTAATCCGACGTCATCCTACTCCAACTACCTCCGGCTACCACTTTCCGACCACCACATCCTTGGTAAGTTTAATTAACTCCTTCATCTCTCTGTTTTATCCTTTTGTTATTTAATATGTTCGTTATTAGTTTGTTTGTTGTAGATCCGACGACCACCACTAGCTACCTCCGACCGTCGACCGCCGCATCTTGTCGCCTCGTTGTTTGCTTATTTTGATCCTTACGTAATATATTTACCTTTATTTTAATTTCGCCCTTCGCTTTAATCATTTGTTTGTCTTTAATGGACGTAGGATAGTAGCCATTATTGTTTTTGATAATGGAATTATTGTTGTTAGTTTAATTTCGCCCTCCGTCTTTATCATTTGTTTGTCTTTAATTGACGTAGGATAGTAGCCATTATTGTTTTTGATGATGAAATTATTGTTGTTGTTAGTTTATAATTAATGTTAATAGTTAATTTGATTGTCTTTAATTAATTTAAGATAGTAGCTAATTATTGGCTTAATCATGTTCAATTGAGCTAATTTAAATGTTAGTAGCTAATTATTACATGTGTTGTGGATGTTAAAATTATTACATGTATTGATATTGACTTAGTACCCGTTCAAAAATTACTCGTTAGGAGTAATTTTTGAATAATCCCCGTTTTGGGACTGTCTTTCTACGTTTCAAGTCACTTAGGTAGTAAACACATAACTTGTGATTTATTAATGAGGAAAGAGTTCGGTAACAATTCCTTTAATGTTCTCTAAATGCATATGTTGAGTAAATATTTATTCAACATTGTGCATTTAGAGAACAAAGGGGAATTGCTGCCGAATTGTTTCCTCATTAATAAATTACAAGTGGTGTTTGCTAGTGACTTGAAACGTAGATTGATGGGTTTAGGTTGGAGTGATAAGGACCTAATTGAAGAAAATTAATTTTACTTGTTGACAATTATATATATATATATTGATAATAATAAATGTTTAATTTACTGTGTGTGATTATTGATTATCATTGTTGTTAATTAAGATAATTTATTTAGAAAACATATATATATTGAAATTTAGATACATAATAAAATGAAAATATTAGAACGACAGTGGATGTATGAAAGATTAGAGGAAAAAAATAAACCCAAGCTGGTATTTGCAAATGGGGTGAAAGCGTTTATTGAATTCGCGGAACAATCTAGTGAGTTTAAGGATTTAGGCAGTGAAATGAGGTGTCTATGTAAGAAATGCGATAAATTAGCTTTTAAATCGAAAAGAGAGGTTCAAAATCATCTATGGTCGAATGGTTTTACTGATAATGATTATGTATGGAAGTATCATAGTGAGAAACTGGCTACCGAAGAGAGTTCAAGTAGTATCGTAGTTAGTGAGAATCCTTACCGGAGTTGGTTGAAGATGCATTACGTGATAATGTTGAGCAAATAATGGAGGCTCGACTTAACCCCGACGACCTTAGCGATGAAGAAGTTCGTTATACCCCACATCTCCAAGTTTCAGCCTTTTTTATAATGTTAAATAAAGCCAAACAACCAGTGTATGAGGGAAGTAGTATGAGTTTGTTGCAAGCGGCTGCTAGGTTGGTAGCACTCAAATGTGAGAACAACTTATCTCTTAGATGCGCCAATGGTTTTATGTCGTTCATTAGTGACATTATTCAAAAAAATAATCAAATGGCGCGCAATTTTCAAGAGATTAAGAATTTGCTTAAGGGACTCCAACTACCCCATGTGAAAATCGATGCATGTCCTACCGGTTGCATGCTTTTTTGGAAAGAAAATGCTAATTTTGAGGAATGTACCAAATGTCATGCCTCTCGGTATAAAGGTAAAAAGAATTTTAAGTGGTCGGAAGCGAATACCTTGTAAACCACTGACTTATTTCCCGCTTGCGCCAAGGTTACAACGACTATTTGCAACCAAACACATAGCAGGTGAGATGAGTTGGCACCATAAAAACGCTCGAGTAAGAGAAAGAGGGACAATGGCACACCCAAGTGATGGAGAAGCGTGGAAACATTTCGATAGAGAGCATCCAGAATTTGCAAGTGAGCCTCGCAATGTTCGTCTAGGTTTGTGTACAGATGGATTTTCACCTTATGGCCAATTCGGGAAGTCTTACTCGTGTTGGCCCGTGATTGTCACCCCGTACAACTTACCCCCTTGGTTATGCATGAAGAGGCAATTTATGTTCTTATCTATGATCGTTCCAGGTCCTAGTAACCCTAAAGCAAAATTGGATGTCTACCTCCAACCGTTGATCAAAGAGTTGAAAGAACTTTGGAAAACCGGTGTGGATACCTACGATGTCTTTAAGAAACATAATTTTCAATTAAAAGTGGCATTACTGTGGACGATCAATGATTTTCCTGCATATGGCATGCTTTCCGGTTGGTCCACAACCGGATACAGTGCTTGTCCTTATTGTCTTTGAAAAGATCCTAAATCCTTTTTTCTTAAACATAGTCGAAAGGTTTGTTGGTTCGATTGTCATCGTACTTTCTTGAAACCTGATCATCCTTTCCGCAACAATTGTAAGCATTTTCTAAAGAATAGGAAAACTGATAATACCACAGCTGCAATCAAATTAACCGGTGCTTAGGTCTGGGATTAGGTAAAAGGTTTACCAAAGGTTGTCGTGTCTTCTGCTGAAGAAATGAAAAGATTAAAAGACGACAAAACTGAAGGTTGGTGGAAACAAACCATATTCTAGGAACTTCCTTGTTGGAAGACATTGTTGATTCGACACAACTTAGATATTATCCACATTGAGAAAAACGTTTTTGAACAGCTTATCAACACGGTAATGAATGTAAGAAAGAAAGCTTCATTTGGCCCTTAGGGTAAAGCTGACTTTCTTGAGTATTGCTTGAAACGACACATATCATCTAGGTTTGTTTTAGAGACAGCAGAGAAGAAGGCTCTATGCGAATGGGTTGCTAGTTTGAAATTCCCGGATGGTTATGCTTTAGATTTGAGTCGGTGTGTTGACCATAGAAATTTGGTGTTGCATTCCATGAAAATTCATGATTGTCATGTCTTTATGAAACGGTTACTTCTTGTTGCATTGAAACATTTACTCCCGGCGGATTCTTGGAATGCTGCTATAACTGATATAAGCCAATTTTTTAGAGACTTTGTACTTCTACGATTAAAGTTGATTCCATGGAACATCTAGAGTCAAACATTGCGGAGATATTATGCAAGTTAGAAATGATATTTCCCCCTTCTTTCTTCAATTCCATGGAGCATTTACCTATTCACTTACCTTATGAAGCGAAGGTTGGAGGTTGGTGTGAATTCCGATGGATGTATCCATTTGAGAGGTTCCTTAATCATTTGAAAAAGAAGGTTGGCAACAATGCTCGGGTCGAGGGTTCCATATGCAACGCTTTTTTGTTAGAGGAAATTTCAAATTTTTGTTCCCTATATTTTGAAGATCACATTGACACAAAAGCGAAGGACTTGGAGGTTGGTGTGAATTCCGATAACCAACTAGATTCAAATATACCCGAGTTGTTCAATGATGACTTGGGAAATACTACCGGGAAATGTATACCAAGGTCCTTAAATTAAAAAGAGTTTGAAAAAGCTCATTTTTATGTGCTATGAAACTGTGGGCAATTTTTAGAGACTTATGAAAAGTAAGTTATTGATTCATTATTACACAATTAACTTTTAATAGTAAAATTAATTCATTATTATATTATAGTTAAAACGTACATTACTAATTAAAACATGTCAAGATGTCACGTCTTATTATAGGGAATTTGAGACGTACATAAAAAAAGAAACTTCGTGGACATAACCCATTCGTGGCAGATTTTCAAGTGGATCAAGTGTGTTTTGCTCCTTATCCAACCACTAAGAAAGATAATCAATGGTCCGCAGTTTTTAAAATCGAGTCAAGATCGCATGTTGATGCTCTTGTTAACGAAATTGTCTTTCAAGAAGATGTGGTTGTCAATAGTCAGTCAATTTCACCAATTTTGGTGGAAGAGACACAAAGTGAGGATGAATATGAAGTGGTTGTTGAAAGGGGTGAAGGGGTGAAGGGGTGTATGACAAGGAAATCGGTGAAGAAAAGGAAAAAGATGATGAAGATGAAGAAAGTCAAGAAGTACAAAATGAAGAAGATGAGGAAGAAGTCGGAATGGTTTTTTCAGATGATGAAACTTTGTTGATTTGTAGTGATAGTGATAGTGAGGGTCACTAGCTGTAATTCTAAATTAGTTACAATAATCTATTTGTACAAAAGTATGAATTTAGTCAAAATACAGTTAATCAAATTTGAAACTTTGCATTGTAATTCAAAAGGTTTGCTCACGGTTTTTATATATTGAACTACCTAACAATTTTCATTGTATATAGCTATTACTTATGGCAGGTGGGTTTATAAACTGCCTCATAGGTAACACTAGTCGATCTCGGCATGCTGGTGAGGACGAGAACGAGGAGGAGGAGGAGGCCTCGGACCACCACGAGCAGGAGCAGGAATAGGTTACGATGCCGACTACGCAATAGGGGGACGCGGGTTATTCTAATTCACAATCCTGACATAGGCCATTGGTAAGTGCCTCATATATAGAAAACTTTTATTATCGCTAACTTTATTTTATTATAACTTTTACGCTAACTTTTATTATAACTTTTATTATCCCGTTCGTTCTAATATGTATCTATTTTAGGTGGGATGACAAGCCGATCAAGCAATACGTTACTTGGTCTTTCATTCGTACCATCGGCCAGGAGTACTTCACCAAATGGAGTGAAGCGAGCCATTCACAGAGTAGTCGGATGTACGAATACTTTCAGGTATATTTTTATTACGGTTCTATCTATTACTAAAAAGTAATTGTTTTCATTCAAAACGTGATGATGTAAAATTTTAGCAATTACTAACAAGTTGTTTATGATGAAATAGAATCATGTGAACTCGGTCGATCCGAACTATGACCCGAAGCCCGAATGGCAGAAACAGGTCACGAGTTAGATTACATCACTTCTTGGTGGCCTCAAATATAACAAAAAAAGGCCGAATTGGGTGCCTGAATCTTGGTGGGAAACTATTAGAAAAAGGCCCGAAAGCGATCCCGAATTTGCCAAGAAATCCAACATAAACAAAGTAAATAGACGGTCGGGTGGCGAGAAAGCTTTGGGCACCCATATTCTAGGCTGGAAGAGTTGTTCCGATGCGTTTAAAGAATTGGTAAGTTCTTTATTTTTTACTTCACAAATTGAATATTATGAAGGATTAATATTGCCGATATATCTCTTAATGTTTTTATACTACTTTCAGGTTGATCCTACGCCGTACAAGTTGTTTGAGAAAACAAAGAAAAACAACAAGGGCGAGTGGGTTAATCCTAGAGCTACTAAGACAATAGTAAGTTTGTCTAATTATTACTAAGGAGTTTTTTTTTATATCCAACTTGTTTTTTTCACTTAATGTTTTTAATTATACAACTTTTTTTTGTTTTTTCAGGAAGCTTACACTGAAGAGATGAGTCAGCTAACGTCAACTGGCGAGACCCCAGACGAGTTCCATGCATACTATAAAGCTGCAGATGAATTCGATAATAAGTCGAGGCTATTTGGGATGGGAGACAAGGGGAAAGAAGTGTGGTATGATCCACCTTGCAACAAAAGTGCACGCGCATCTTTTTCCTACAATCCTACTGATTACACTCAATTCGCAAGTGAAAATACTCAAATGAAGGAGCAATTGAGTGCACTTGCGAATGAACGAGAACATGAGTGAGCCGCCCGACTTGCCCTTGAAGCACAATTACGGGCCAATCAACAACAAATGGAGAGCCAAGCCGAGCAAATGGCCGCCATGTAAGCGGCGTTGATGAAATGTTTCCCCCCATGCTCGTGCAATTTCCCTCCTCCACGTCCAAGAAAAGACAACGCGGACGACGGTCACGGCTTTGGACGGGGTTCCGTTACCCCCTTAGGTTAGTAATTTATCATCTACTTAAGTTAGTGGTTATGTCAAAGACATTAGTTTTGTCTAAGTTAGTGAATCCGTTGAATTTGTAAGATTGTAAGAAAGTTGTATGAATTTGTTTAACTTTTTATGTAATGGATTTGTTTTCCAATTTCCATCGATCTTCCGTCTTATTTTTGTTGCCTTTTGTTGATTCCCGCTCTTGCGGTCGACGTGAGTATGAATTACCGCTTTGCGGTGGACGAATGTATTTTCTGTATTGCAGGTTTTGTTGAAATTTTCACCGTTTAAAACAATGCAAAATACGCATTGTGGCTGGACGGCAGGCTGCAAGATAATCTTGACTTTACTGACGGAATTTCCATCAGTACGGTCAAGTTTAGCTTGACTTTCAATTAATCTGGCTGACGAATCATCCGTCAGTAAACACATTTACTGACGGAATTTCCGTCAGAAGTCAAATTTTTGTTACCATTTGAAGTGATGCACATTACTGACGGAATTTCCGTCAGTAATTGACTTTACTGACAAAATTTTGGTGTTTCTGACGGAATTTTCCGTCAGTTTCCCAATTTCGTTTTTTAGTGGAAGCTTGTCGTCACCTTCCGCGGCCAAGCGGAGTTGCGTATCCCAATCGGCAAAATTAGCGCCATTCTTTTCTAACTTGCATCGATCCATGAAGGATCGAAGCCATGAGACATTCTTGAGAATTGGAACATTGATAGTGGTGAATGAATTAGCATTTGCCATTGCGAATAAATAATTGTGACTACAAATTTTAAGACATAAAGGAAATGTCAACATTTATCATTTTAAATACTTGTAAACATTTTAAACAAGTTTTAACATTTAAATAGTGACCTCTACCCAACTATTATAAATGATTCCGAGATCCAAATTCCTATCAACTTGGGCACGGTAAGCCGATTCATCCCTTATTAACATAATTCGGTGGATTAACTCTTTAATCGATTCTACATTAGAACTCTCGGTCGATAATATTACTTTAATATTTATCTTAAGCCCGGAACACATGCGGTTACGGTCGCGAATACTTCCGTTGAGCTCAATCCAAATTTCAAAGTAATAACCTTTATTACCCCACTTACCCAACGTAATAAGTTTAGCACCCCGGTGAGCCGAGCCTACTTTCTTGCGAAAGTGGGATTCATGGGTTCTACTATTTGGTAAGGCTTGATCTCAATTATTTATTATGAGAGGTCATGTCAATTTATTATCTATCTCGTTTAAGTGAACTAAATCGATGAATTAACGATAATTTTAATTGACACGGTCGAATACTCGATGAAATATGCATGTCATGTTATGGCGATTTGGCAATGCATGCAAACATATTAAATAAAACGCAAGCATAAAAATAAAACTCCTAGTATGGCCTTTCCTAGAATAGAAAATCATATAATCTATTACAAATTCGGAAACCAACTCCTTTGGTCCCTTGAACTTCATAAGCACGCCTCCCAAGGTCACCGTCTCTCTCGGAACTCCTTTCCGAATGGCACCGTCTTTGGGAAACTCCGGTATTACAAATAATTACCAAATATATAATAAAATAACAATAATTTTCTATTTTACATTTGTAAAATAAATTAATAATACAATAAAAGTGATACGAGATCACATTAAATTACAACCGAATCAATATTCCCCTACATTTCAGGCAATATCGATTAAAACTAAGGCCATACAAGGATAAAATTACATAATTCAAAATTACATAAATAAACTATGACATTCATAAATGAAAATATGAAATTCATAAATAAAATGCAGCATTATAATATGTAAAAAAACACGCTCATATTAAATGGCAAATCGCCCTATTTTACAGTTTATATAGTATATAACCCGGTTTTACGGAAATGCGTGATAATAACATTTTAAAATCACCAAACAATACTTAAATCATACATAAGTCCAATTTAATTATCCCAACTTATTTAGGACTCAAAAATTAGTCATCAATCAATTTTTGACAATATTTCAACTTGTTGTTATGTAATTGCTCAAAATTAGACTTTGAAATCATATTTTAATCAAATTTCAAATTTCAAATTTTTTTACATTTTGGAACATTTCCATGACACCCATAATGTCAAAAATTAAGGTTAAAAATTTCGAATCAATTTTGAGAAAAATCGATTGCGCTTTATCGGTTTTATCAAATAAAATACATAAAGCATGCGAAAATTATTCAAGTTAAATTTTCAACTTTAGATCTGAAATGTGGGACATTTATGCAACCAGGAATATATTTCTCATGACATGAAATTTATTTTAGCTATATTTGCTAAATAAGTCACTATTTATGCCATTTTTACATTAAAAATTCATAAATCATGCTAGACAAATCACATCAGTCTAAACTTTTCCAGCCTAATAGGAAAACATTCATGTGAAAACATTCTAAAATTCCATGGTCAGATTCAAAGCAGAACTTTTTTTAACCATTTGACCTTCATTTATACCATTTTATCATATAAACATCATAAATCATGAGAAATAAGTCTACTTCATTCGAAATTTTACATACAATAAGTAAAATACATGTGTGATATTTTGCAAATATTTCACGGTCAGAAGATATGTCTAACTATTTTTAGAATTTTAAACATCATTTTACTCATTAAAATGTAATAAAAACACTAAAAATCATATTTGAGCAATATAATTTTTCATAAATCATCAAAATGACCTAAACTCATATTAGGACTAGAATATATTGACATGCAAATAACTTTGTGATTTTATCTTATAAAACACGAATTACTAGTTTTCTTTAAGTTACATTAACTCGAAAAAAACTATAAATCGATTATGCATGCAACAACCAAAGCTCTTGCTATCGCTTGTAAGTTTATTAAACTCGGTATTAGACATTTCTACTATCATCTTATGAATAGTTTACTCTTAAACTATTTAGATCTTATGAATGGATAATTACAAAAGAATAAGAAGAAACAATTTCCATACATTGATTATGAAAATATGGGCACAATATTTGAGCTGACAATATTTGAACTCCTTTCAAATATTGTTCTTGAGCTAGTAATATGAGGATGATCTTCCAAGTTTCAAAGTAGAAACTCTCCAATTAGTAGCACCCAAGACAGCCCCTTAATCTCTACTAAATTACTACACTAGTATATAAAAGTAAAAGCCCTTAAAATAAATCTAATAACCTCTTATTACTACACTAGTAATGTTATTAGAAATATGAACTTCAAATTTTAGAACTTCTTAAATTTTAGTGAGAAGGTGGAGAAAAATTAGAGAGATACGTGTTTTTGCATGAGTGAATTAAAATGAAATGATATGAGTTTTTATAAGAGGAAACTTGTCCTCTTGTTTTGTTCATATGGACCAGCCACCCATACACCACATGGGTGGGTGTTGTCCCTTTCAATTGTTCTTCACAAGAAAGGTTGAGTGTATAGGTTTGTAGTAATGATTTGGTCTAATTCTTAATTAGAACAAAATTACAAACTAAAATCCTACCCACTAACACCCCAAAACCGGTGCACCCATATAAAATGGGTGTCCATTTTATTTTGGCATTTTTTCATTTGTCACAAGTGTGACATGTGACATGTAGCATTGTAATTTAGCTTATAAATGTGCATTTGACTAATTTAAATGCAATTTCATAACTAATAAATTAGACTTAACACTTTAAGTCACATTTTATAATTACATGTAAATAAAATGAGTTATCTCATATTTGGTTAAAATAATCTACAACAAATTGTAATTATAATCAACCAATTTTGCTTATCTCAAATGTTTCATAAACATAATGCATTCTTAGTAATATAACAATTAAATTACAAAATATGAATCTTATTTAATCATATTAGAATAAGATATTATTCTCACTAATATGAACTTAGTTCAATTAAAGGGATTAATTAATCTATATCGCTATACAATTAATTAATGTACATGATTAGGGGATTGTCCTTTAGGTGTGCCCTCAAGGGATCAACTGATCACCACCGTCATACGACAGTAACGTCAAACTCAAGTGAGTCAATCGTTACCAATTAATGTTGACCAGTTGACTATAATATTCATCATCCATTTGTATTCCTATTATTGAGATTTAATTATGCGATCGCACTATTGTTGAGGACACTCACTCCAACACTATGTGCCGAGTTTCGGAAATTGAAGATAGAGTTAGTTGAGAAATGATTTGATTATGTGTGGGCTATGGTTGTCGAACCCGTTCTTCTCTGTGAGATCCGTGAATGTCAAGTTGAGGATGCTACCTACAAGCCATTGAAGCCAAACTTCTAGAAGAAAAAGCCGAAGAATTCAAAATTGATAACAAAGGTGTCCTCCGACTCCATGAACGATTGTTCGTACCTAATTCTCTTGACTTGAGGAAGCGAATCCTAGATGAAGCTCATCTATCCCCTTATTCTATTCACCCCGGAGGTGAGAAGATGTACAAAGACTTGAAGCTCCAGTTTTGGTGGCCAAATTTGAAAGGTGATGTTGTATCTTATGTTGGAAGCTGCCTTGCTTGCAAACAAGTGAAAATCAAACATAAGAGGCCCGGTGGTTTACTACAACCATTGGATATTCCATTAAGGAAGTGGGAATTTATTTCTATGGATTTTGTCATGACATTACCAAGGACCGTTGGAAGTAAAGATGTTGTGTGGGTTATCGTTGACCGTTTGACCAAGAGTGCTAGATTCATCCAGATCAAGGAAACGTGGAGTTTAGATCGACTTGCCAAGGCCTATGTTGATGAGAGTTTCCGATACCATGGTGTTCCCAAGGAAATTATCTCCGACCGCGACCCAAGATTCTGGAAGGCTTTGCAAGAGGCCTTAGGAAATAGATTGTTGATGAGTACGGCGTTCCATGCCGCTACAGATGGTCAGATTGAGAGGACGATCCAGACTTTGGAATATTTGCTTAGAGCTTGTACCCTTGACTTCCAATCTAGTTGGGAAAAGAGTTTGCCTTTGGTGGGGTTGTCCTACAACAACATTTACCATGCCTCGATGAAGATGGCGCCATATGAAGCCCTTTGTGGAAGGAAATGACGTAGTCCTATTTTTTGGACCAATTGAGTGAAGTTCGAGATTTGGGCCCCGGAAAACTTGTAGAGACGATCGATCATGTGAAGATCATCCGTGAAATGATGAAAGCCGCTCAAGATCGTCAGAAATCTTATGCCAAAACTCGTGGAATACCTTTGGAATTTGAAGTGGGTGATAAAGTTTTCTTGAAAGTATCCCCAATAAAGGTGTGAAAAGGTTTGGTGTGAAGGGAAAGTTGGGTCCAAAGTACATTGGACCCTTTGACATTGTGAAGAGAATTGGTGTCGTACCCTACAAGTTGGACTTGCCCCTTAATTTGGGCAAAATTCATGATGTGTTCCATGTATCTCAACTAAGGAATTACATAGGTGATCCGAGCCATGTGTTACAAACCGAGGTTCCCGAGCTAGAACCAAATCTATCGTTTGAAGAGAAGCCGATTTGTATCTTGCATCGGAAAGACAAGAAGTTAAGAAGCAAAGTGGTGCCCCTAGTGATGTTTTTGTGGAAATGTGGTGGTGTTGAAGAGGAGACTTGGGAGCCGGAGGCTACCATGTGTGCCAAGTACCCGAGTCTTTTTTATTAAGGTATCCTTTTTCGCTCCAGTTTTGAGGGCGAAAATTTTTAAAAGGTGGGATGATTGTAACATACGCGATTTTAGTAATTAGATTTTTGGGACATTATACGGTGTACCCCCGTGCGTTTTGGTTAGCTATGTTGTACCCCTACATTTTTGAACTTCTATGGTGTACTCCTGAACTCTAGACATTAATCTATAAAATTTCATTATTGCTAAGTTAGTTTCTTAGTTGATCTATTAAACGGTCCTTTTTACTGTTCCAATTACTCGACAACCTATTAAACTACTTATCAGTTCGCCGAATATTCATAAACTCATCAAATACTATACGAATCTAACTAATAATTCATGAATTCTCCATTATCATTTCATGATTCATCACGATGGCTTTTAATAGTAGTTTGTACTTATAAATGTGATTTGTGATGCATCTTATAGAGGGCGAGGATAAAAACTTAACAAATCGGAACAAAGGTTGAACCACGCTTGTTTGATAAGCGATAAACTAAATGCATAGTTGAAGACGGTCATCATGGAGACATAAGTAAAAAATTTAGAGGCACAACATAGATTATAGAAAAACGAGGGGTACACCGTAGAAAACCGAAAAACCAGGGATACACCATAGAATATCCCTAGATTTTAATAATATTTAATTATTATTAGTTAGCCTTAGTTCTAGTCTTAGATTATAAATTTTATAGTCGGGTTAAATCCGTGTCTAATCTACCCTTTCCGAGCCCATAATCGGGTTCTACTCGGATTTCTAAGTGGGTTAATGTCCCAAATGAGAATTTGGGCCATCAACATTCTGTCCCTCATCAAAACAAAGCCAAACCCGCTTAACTCTCCTCCCTTTTAAACAAACACCACTCCTCTTCATCCCTCCCAAATAAATCCTAAGACTCCATTGTTGAGCTTTAAACCTCACTACTCAAAACCTCACTTATCTCCCTCATTCCTTACTTTTTAGCTCGTTCTTCTCCCCTCCTTCTCCTATATCTTATTAGGTGGAGACTTGCAAGATCCGGAGAGGACTATTTCTTATTGGAGGAAGACCTAAAGGAAGACTAAAGAGCTATCGAGGAAACGTAGACGGGTTACTCGATATCACTTCTTATGTGTTTACATGTTTAGAAATAGTATTTCACATGAAAGGTTAGTTCTTTGTTTTGTTCTAGCATGATTATATGATTACTACTCATTTATATGTTGTTTTCATCTCATATGCTTAACTTGTATGAATTTATGTTAGTGTTGTGGAATTCACTTCATTAATTATGTTAGACTTGTGTTAGTGTCATAAATGTTGTCTCATAATGCTTTAAATTATGGAATGTAATGATTTGATACTCATATGAGGTATTTAATGTGGTTTGGTAATGATTAATATGATTAATGTTGGTAAACATGATTGGGTAAAATTGGATTTGAGTTTGTTGTTGTTGATTGGTGTTTCGCGTGTTGTGTGCCCCAGTCGGGTTGCCGGCCCCCCCCCCCCCCCCCCCCCCCCCCCCCAACCGGCCGAGAGTTCCCTAATTCAAAATTGTTAAGTTTTGGTGATTTTTCGAGTAATGCGTGTCCCAGCCGGGTACCCGGCCACCGCCCCCCTAACCGGCTGGGAACACCCTGTATTGTAATGTTGGTTTTTGGTTGATGCGCGTGCCCCATCCGGGTAGCCGGCCGCCGCCCATCCCACCGGCAGGGAGTCACGGTCCAAGTTTATGTTATTGTTGTTTGTGGCGTGGTGCCCAGCCAGATACCTGTCCGCCGGTCCCCCTGACATGCTGGGACCCCCTGCACCCCTTTTTATTCTTTTCTTCCTTAGTTCTTTACATGTAATGGTTTGTGTGGTATGTTTATCTTATAAACTTACGTAATGACATTAAATATTCATGTTTAGACTATACAATATCTCACATGATTTTATTACATGTTTAGTGACGGGTTTAGCATGTTTTCCCTTCTAAGTCACTTATGCCTTGAGTCTTGTATATTGGATGTTTTGAACTCTGATTTCCCGGTTGCACCTCTATAATCGTTATACTTGATGTCAGAGCGATAGAGGTACAACCTTAATGCTTGTTCATATGTTAGTGGGGATGTGACGATGTTGTTAGGAGGTGAACGTAATGCGTTCATCAACCTGGCCGTCAATTGTTGTATCCTTGCGAGGTGGTGTCATTCCATGTAGCGTAATCGCTTTTTTATGTTGGCCTTGTCTTCTGCGTAGTTTAGCCTGAAGGTAATACTTGTGCTCTTTCCGCTTCTTTCGCGTAGTTTAGCCGAATTTGGGGTTCTCGACGTCTTTTGAGTGGATCGAGTGTTGGATGCGAAATGTTCATCGCATGTCGAATCGGGTACACGTTTTGTCCCGAGAGTCTGGCCAGGTTTAGAATAGGATACTATTATTATCGTCGTCCTACCGGGAAGAAGTGAGTCGTTCGTGTACGAGATGTTTATTATATACGGTTCATGGAAATGTTTATCCCGTGGACGGTGTTGGTCATACTTGCTAAGTACAGATGTTAGTGCGTGCCATTTATTGTGAGAGTGTGTTTGTTTATATTTGATGTAATATTGGATGGTATGCTTGAGATTGATTGATGCTTATGTTTGGTTGGTATGTCGAGTCCCTAACCTTCTAAAGCACATTATGGATGGTATGCCAAAGGGGAGTCTTCCCCGAGTCAATATTGTGTGATGATGATTTAATGAATGTTTCATATGCGTATGTAGTGTTATTATGAAATACCTTACTTATGCTTAACACGATATGTACGATTGAACAGGAACGAGTCGGTGCTACATGGCGGTGACACTAGTGTGAGCTAGCGAGCGTCGTTTCACGTTGATTACCTTATGCCGTTTAGATTTTTATATTTTTGGACTTTATAGTATATTTTTGGGACTGTTGATCCCCAAGTATTTTTTGGTCAACCTCTTTCGACATCACTACTTTCCTTATCCGCGTTGGACTTTGTTTTATGACGATCATTGCGAAACATGTTTAAAAAGTTTTAAAAATTCTCTAATTTCCGCTGCATTTTACTTGTTTACTTTAATGATTTCACGAGGGTTGTCACATAATCATTTTCTAACCCAGCTTTATTTAAAAAAAATAAAGGTTGTGCCATTCATCATGTGAAGCAGATTTTTTTTGGCAGCCGTTAGGAAAGGGCAACTACAGTCGTGTTGCATCTTTGGCAAGATGATGCACGATCATATATAACGAATGCGGAATAAAACTAAGGCTAACACAATGAAAAAGAGCTAAAATTTTGACGATATCTTCAATCACACCGTGCACGGGTGATGCCTCCTTTTCACCCCAACAATCTGATACAATATGCTGGGAAGTAACCCCAACATTATTGATGAGCTAGATAGTAACATATATAGTCTTTATGCTTAGAGTTATGTTTGAAGTTACTAATATTTATACTTTAAATGTTAAATGATGTTTGTAGTAAATATTAGGAGTTAGTATGTTGGATATTAAAGGCTCTTAATGTTACTCCCTCCTATTACATCTATTCTTACCTATTTTCTATTTGGTCCATTCATGTTTTCTTCCCTATTTCCACTTTTGGAGGCGGGGTTGTGTGTTTTGTGTGGTCCATATTTAATTGCATGTGGGGTATATGTTGTGTGTTGTCCAAATTCATTTCCTTAATTCTAGAGCTCAAATGAAAAGGGAAGAATATATACAATAGGAGGGAGTATTAGTTAAGTTATACTTAGGACCTTATAAATAGAGGTTATTGGTCAATGTTGGATAAGTGTGAGTAGATGCTTAATGATGATTCATATTTATATACGTCTTTGATTATCGTTTTAAATCTAGTTGTTAAATTACTGGCCAGTATTAACTAACTAGTCTCGCGAATTAGGATTAACACCGACTGGGTTAAGACTAAGATATGCTACGATAATTGAATAGAACTCGTTTAATGATAGCGATCGCATGCTAAATTGTAGATCTAAAGGGTATAATTGAATCGACCGATCTTATGACCTTAAATAACTATATTGCATGATTAATTGATTATTCCCTTATCCCTGAATAATAATCCTAGTGAACCTGAGACCCTAGACTTTTAATATTATTGATTTCACCTTTTATTTTTATTATTTGCATTTAGTTTAGAAACACAAACCAAACCTGCAAGAATTTGTTACCTTAAGACGAACTTAGTTTTAGCAAATAGATTCTTACCGCCTCCCTGTGAATTTGATACCTTACTTATCACTGACTATTTGTTAGTATTGAGTTAGGATTTATTTTGATTTAGGGAACGCGACTTTACGCTTATCACTTAATATCCCGAGTTAAGCATAGATTGAAATATTGGCTAGTAGCTAAGTGTTGGAGGATTGAATGTGTTATTGTTAAGGTTGAATAATAATAATACAAGTTGGGTTGTGGTTAAGTCCATAAAAAAATATTGTGTCTTTTGTCTTTATATTATTTGTACCAAAACCCCAACAAGTGGTATCAGAGCTACGTCTCGATTGAGAAAAGTTTTGTACAAAGTTTGAGATGGAGTTGTTCGATGGCAAGAACAATTTCTCGATATGGCAAAGCATGATTAAGGATGTTATCATACAACAAGCGTTGTATGCGACTCTTGAAGACAAAAAGCCCGATGATGTTCAAGTTATCAAATGGGAGGACATGAAGTTGCGCACGGTTAGGACAATCCGGTTAGCCCTTGCACCTGAAATCAAGTATAATGTTTTAGAGGAGACAAATCCAAAAGAGTTGTGGACCAAATTATGTAGCATTTATAATGCGAAGTCCTTGGCTAATAAAATATTCTTGAAGAAAGATATTTTTGAGCTCGAGATGATAGATGACGGAGATTTGAGAGACCATTTAAATAAGTTCAATGGCTTGATCGCCCAATTAACTTGTTTGGATGAGACCTTCAAAGAAGAAGATAAGGCAATAATGTTGTTGGCTTCTCTTCCCAAAAAGTATAACACGGTTATTACTAGTTTACTTGTGGGGAAGACAACATTGGCCTTAGATGCGACCGTCATGGTTTTACTTGAGTCCGAAAAATTGATGAAGCAAGGAAGTGGCGGCTCTTCAAGTGATGAAGGAGCTTTTGTGACACACTACCGTGGGCAAGAAAAAGGGCGATTGGAAAAAGCACAATTCCAATATCAGGTGCTTCTACTGCAATGAGTTAGGCCATATACTAACTAAGTGTCGTTAGGCAAAAGACGATTTGAAAGAGTTGAAAAATACTTGTACTAGTGGGGTTGTAGCTATGGCGGAAGTTAATGATGGTGAACTCTTATTGGTGAAGGGGAAAAGGAACCTAAGGAGAGTTGGGTGTTAGATTCGGGAACTTCCTGTCACATATGTTGAAGAAGAAATTGGTTCTTTTCTTATGAAAACTGTGAAGGTAGTAAGATGGTTCGTTTGCCAAATGGTGATAAGGCAAAGTTTGAAGGGAATGGTGAGGTTAAGGTAAGACTTAACAATGATCAAATTAGAAGGTTTGGTGAAGTTAGGCACATACCAAACATTACTAGAAATTTAATCTCGTTGGGTAGATTAGATAGGTTGGGTTGTACCATTGATGTTGAGAATGGTGTTTTGGAGGTCACTAAAAAAGGTAAGATGATTCTAAAAGTTAGAAAGAGATGAAATAACTTATTCACACTTGATGAAAGATGTGGTGAAGATGATGGGTTAGTTCAAGGCGAGGTGCTCCCAGGATAAGGTTTAGTTGTCCGGCGTGATGATTGACAAGTTCAAAGTAATGTTGGCCTTAAGGAGAAGTTTGTTGGGAAGTAACCCCAACATTATTGATGAGCTAGATAGTAACATATAGAGTCTTTATGCTTAGAGTTATGTTTTAAGTTACTAATATTTATACTTTAGATGTTAGATGTTGTTAGTAGTTAATATTAGGAGTTCGTATGTTGGACGTCAAAGGCTCTTAATTTTATTAGGTAAGTTAGACTTAGGACCTTATAAATAGAGGTCATTGGTCAATGTTCGATAAGTGTGAGTAGATGCTTAATATCCCGAGTTAAGCATAGATTAAAATCTTGGCTAGTAGCTAAGTGTTGGAGGATTGAATGTTTTATTGTTAAGGTTGAATAATAATAATACAAGTTGGGTTGTGGTTAAGTCCATAAGAAAATATTGTGCCTTTTGTCTTTATGTTATTTGTACCAAAAACCCAACACAATGCTTGAAAGCGGTTCGAATGAACAACAATGTGTAATAGGTTGCTGTCTAGACTCCATTTTAGAACCTGCAGAATACCTCTTGTTTTAGCTTGAACAGGTGATTCTGCCATAAAGGGGATAACATACTTATAGATGATCACCCATTGTGGGTTGCATGTTTACTACCCATCAAGCCGAAGCGTTGAGTCCTTCCACGCCGCATCCTTCATAATTTTACAGGCGTACAAATCATTGCTATTGTCTATATAATTGAAGACGACCCCTCTTTTAGTCTCTCCCTTGCTTGGTTATTGTACCCCAAAGATACATGGCTAAGAGAGGGAGACTTCCTTCCAGGGTCAGACTCCCAGGCTTTTATGACTGTCTCTGAAGACAATGATTGTAGGTGAAGGCATGTCGTTGGTGATAAGTTTGTGAGATTAAATATTTTTTTATTCCTCATACACAAAATCGACCATAGGGTAGCTAGAAAATGAATGGTTGGTGCTGGAAGATCCAGTGTTTTCCATAAGTACCTCAACCAATTAACGATTCACAAATCCAAAGTAATACCATAATCGGCGCTTGCATTGATACCCAACTGCCAAGACGCCCAAATTCTTTTAATAATGTCGCAGTCCCTGAATAAATGTTCATTCGTTTCAAGGGTCTCTTCATGACAACATAGATGACAGTTAGTACTAACTCTCAGATTCCTAGCGCGCAATTCTATACCAATGGGTAGTGTATTGGAGAGGATTTTACAAACAAAAATCTTCCACATCTGGGATCCCGAAAGCTTCCAGAGGTTACTTTTACAGACATGAATACTGCTCCGTTTCATTCTGGCTCTATCTTTCTCGGTCCCGTAGCTGGCCATATAATCGCTAAATGCCTTACCATAACCACTCTTGAGCGAATACAAGTCTTAGATTAAGACAGTGAGATCACTAGGGCTACATCCATTGATCCATTTCGAGTTCCATACATTTAGATTTGGCTGTTAACAACATTTCCATCCTAAATTTGGGGTAATAATGTCCATTCCCCATGCCAGTCCCTTACAACCCTATGACCAATTCCCCCTCCTCAAAACATGGACCCCATCACTGTATGTACCCCTCTGTAAGATTTTCTTATTAAAAACTCGACTAAAAGGAGAATTTGTCAAATTTAAGATCCTTCAAGCTTGCTTTCCCAAGGGAGCGAGATTAAGATCGTGAATATTTCTTATCCCCAACCCCCTTTCACTTTTTGGTAGACTCGGGAAATTTTTACTACACCAGTGAATAGTCTTGTTTAATCTTAATCCAGCCCATCAGAAATGTGCTAACAAGGAATTAATCTTGTTAGCAACACTGACCGGTATTTTAAATACCGATAGAACGAAATTAGAGAGGTTGGCTAGAACTGACGAGATCAAAGTTAACCTTCCAGCTTGTGATAGAAAAATCCTATTCCAAGACGAGATTCTCTTCTTAACATTCACTTCCATTCGGTGGTTATCCCTAAATATTTCCCAATGCCCGTATTATTTTTAATCTTGAGGGTCCCCTCCACCATTTTTGCTAAGGGAATATTTGGGCTGAAATTGATACCGGATTTCCTCTCCTTGATAACTTGCTCCGATACCTTACAATAATCATCAAGAATTGCCCATAAACATCAAAAATATGAAATATTATATCCTTAAATTTAACACATTCAATTTAGAATAATTTAACAAAATCGTAAGTGTTTGATTACCATAGCTAAATAGACAGACGTCGAGATGTCACAAATATCACCCATGTTATGTCACAAGATCAAGTTTACTAATGTTTAAGGGTGGAAATTCAAGATCCCTATGAAATTTGTTTTTAAACGAGAGTCTCAACATTCTTTTTGAATAAGTTCACCATGTTTTGTCAGTCCTTCAACTACTCCGTATGTGATTACGTTCCTAATAAAATGCTGAAATTAAGTGGAGCACAATACATGGATTACAGTCTGTTATCACACTACTTACTGTCTTAGTGGTACTCAGTCACTTGGTCACTCCCACACTCCCACTGTCCTCACTATTTTCCAAAGATCCATAAGGGCGATTTTCACCAAAAAATAATACTACGAGTATTATTCATATATAGAGGGCTAAGCGTGCAATCCGGATATCACTCTATCACATATGCTTATTTAGGTAGGTTCACCATTTTAGTAATCATCTCACATTGTATATGAGAGATGATCCATACCGAGATTAGATATTACCCGGCAACTCCATTTCATTTCTCTTTTCCATACAATAACACATCACATACAATCATGGGTGTTAAAATAAATGGAGGCTCGGCACACTTCAAAAAACGAAGCCGCAAATATAAATGTACAAGTATACTATAAGTCCAGGTTATTTGTTTTGAATTTCATTAATAAAGCTTATAAATTTCGGTGGTGAAAGTCGGAGTCCCAGTTCCATCGCCCGTGCAACCAGGGCCTTAGACGCCCCTATATAAGATAAATACAGAGTGATATGTATCATACTCATTCATGGACCCAATCTAGTCTTAATTAAAATTAGTGTGTATTAAGATGGACATATTATTCAGTGAAGATTAAAATGTGTCAATTATTATTATTTTTTTGACTATCTAGTTAACGAGTTTTACAATTTAATAGCACACTTTTTACTATACTTGGATAAATGTGCCAAACGTTTTACTATAGTATAACATTATATTTTATCATTTCATCTATCCTATTTACTTCAGCTGTCCCAGTGAATTGTTTACGTTTATTTTATTTTGTGAAAGAAAAAAAAAAGTAAATCAAAACTATTGACTAAAATGAAGGTAGGGGTAACTTATTGGAGTTTAAATTTTAGAGTGATATATCCATTTAAATTAAATTTAGAAAAGAAGACAAAAATCATTGAATTATATATACACCGAAACTCTTAACTTCCCATACATCCATACCATACTTTAGGCAAACAAAAAACATGAAAAGCCTTAGCTTAAGTTGCTTAACCCTCATCTTCCTCCTCTTCCAACTTCACTCTCTAGCCTACGGCGGTCGACTAGGCCACCACACCGCAACCCAAACCCAATGCAGTCTACCAAAAGACGAGGGCTCGACACTACGAGTAATTCACGTGTCGAGTCCATGTTCACCTTTGAAGCCTAAGACTTCAGTGTCATGGGAAGAGAATGTGATCCAAATGTTAGCCCAAGACCAGGCAAGGGTAAATTACCTTTCTAGCCTCGTGTCGGCTAAGAAGTCAGTAGCTCCAGTAGCTTGGGGAAGGCAGATAATGCAGACCCCAACGTACTTAGTGAGGGTTAATGTGGGAACACCAGCACAAACATTTTTAATGGCGTTAGATACAAGTAGTGATGCTGCTTGGTTGCCTTGTAGTGGGTGTCTTGGTTGTCCTGGTACTTCACTCTTTGCTTCTGATAGATCTGTCTCCTTTAAGGGTGTTGCTTGTGCTGCCTTACAATGTCACCAGGTATCTATCTTGCTTTCTATCCTTCATTACCCTTAAATTACTCGTAAATAAATGATTGAGACTTAGGGAGTGTTATTCAATTTAAAAAATCTGAAATTTACACAGGCCTTACATGTTGGTTTACCATGGGGTTGTTTGGTAAACACTATATTAGATTTCGGCTTAAATAGTAGTTTAACCAATAATTCTACTAATTTCATGTGTTTAATTAATTACATAGTCGGATAGTATATTGGTCCAAAATCTACCCTTTTTGAATATGCATATTGTAATATCATGTTCAATTTATACAAGAAAATGGTATATTTGTCACATAATTTGCTAATTACAAACACATTTCCTCAATCTAATATTTCAACTTTTGGTCAAACATGCTATTAAAATCTGTTATCCGGCTAAGGCTATCTGCTATCATACTGTTTGCCTATCAGGGCCATTTTTTCCCTCAAATAAGCGCACTATATTGTGGTTAAATATCGATGCCAACCTTATGGTTGGAGTACTACTCTAGAGTTCTAACATTTTACAATATATCATGTAATTTGTTTTCAGGTGTCAAACTCTGTTTGCGTCCTAAACTCGTGCACCTTCAACCAAACCTACGGCGGATCGACAATAGCAGCAACCCTATCCCAAGACACCATAGCCCTTGCGCAAGACCCATTACCCGGTTACGTCTTCGGGTGCATCACGAAGGCGACCGGGACATCAGTGCCACCACAGGGGCTATTGGGGTTGGGACGAGGTCCGCTATCGCTCCTATCACAGACCCAAAACATATACAAATCCACATTCTCATACTGTTTGCCCAGCTTTAAATCATCCAACTTTTCAGGACAATTGAGGCTTGGTCCAATAGCCCAACCTCAAAAGATGAAATTTACACCATTGCTGAAGAACCCAAGAAGGTCTTCTCTTTATTATGTGAATTTAATTGCGATCAAAGTGGGTCGTAAAACTGTGGATATTCCTCCTTCTGCTTTGGCCTTTGATTCTACTACTGGTGCTGGTACCGTTATTGATTCTGGTATGTCTACTATCAATATCAATCAGTTGTTAGCTTTTGCTTTATTTATTAGACTGATATTCGTTAACATTACTTTTAGCACAAATAAATGGGACACCCTAATATGAGTGTGTAACAAATGACAGACGGAGTACTTATTTGAGCAAAAAGTCGAAATTAAGCGAATTGTAAAAATCTTTTAAAATTGGTTATCCAAGACTATTTTGCACCAAGGTGTTAGAGACGCAAATTATCCATTACAAATACAACTTTAACTCAAATGGGATGATTATTAATTATTAACAAAAGAAGGCATCAGATTCAAGCAATCATATTAAAAAAAATCACTAATTCATATGTAAGACTCCATATGCGTCTTTAAGTTTAAGACAGATGAAATTGTAGAAAGAAGACAAAAGCAAAATGCATAAATAAAAAATACCAATTTGTTTTATAAGAATAAGTAAGATAACATTTGACACGTTTTAAACTTTTAATGTTAAGATGATTAGCTCGTCTTACTGAAGACGGACACTATCCATTACAAGCTGAATACGTATAGTACCTTCTCACAATAAGCATGAGAAGCTCTATTTGAGACACTAATACACTAATATCGTTTAGAGTACAAAGTGACGAATATTGTGGAATGGGTCAAGAGACACTAATACACTATCTATCTCAACTTGTGATGAATATTGTTCGACACTATCCGTCTCAGCTTGTGACGCGTCTTGAATAGAATATGTGAAGATGGATAGTTGGATACCCAATATCGTTTAGAGCACAAAGTTGAAGAAAATACTCAAGTATTTTCATCCAAAAGAGGGATCTGATTATAAAATCAAAGAGGGGTGAGTGTGTGTCGGCATACCACATTAGCACCCGTGACTGGAGTGGTAGCACAAGTGCGGTCCTACAAAGAATCATGTGACTTTGAGTAGTCTTTGACCTTGTAGTTGTAGCGCCACACTTATCTGTACACTGTTGCCTGTACCCCACCATAACTTCAAATATTCCCGTGAACTTATATTTTCAGGTTTCTTGCTTCTCTAAACCTACGCTAGTTTCCAACTCACCTGTGTCCTTCCACTTATGCTCTTCCTGTTTTTTACTCCGTTCAGGAAACATACTTAAAACACAAATTCTCATTTAAGACGGGGGTATCCGTCTTACGTCTTAAGCTTAAGATGAGTACCATATTCTCTCACAAAATACCCATCAAGGGTGAGTGGAGAAGCACATGGGGGGTGCCCACCTTGTCCTCTCTACCCATTTCCTCTCACAAAATACCCGTCGCAAGATCCGACTCGTCACAAGCAAGACATACTGTACTTAAAAGGGACAACTCACAAGTATGTTTCCTTGAGAAATAGGGAGTAGTTTGAAATGGATGCTAATTTAACTAATTTATTAAAACGCAAATTCTTATTTCAGACTGACTATTTCCGTTTGAAAAATAAGACGAGATTATGTTGCTACTTTTTTTATAAAATGTAACCACAGCTTATATCAACTTGTTTTCAATATTGGTTACATCTAACTGTAAAGTGGTTACAAAATCCCGTCTTATTATTTCAGACCAAAATGGTCCGTCTGAAGTAAGACCAACTCTTATTAAAAAGTCTTAAATAAACATATCTCTATTATTTAAACCATCTATAACATCTCATACATCTATAGAGACAATGCGGAAGTAAGAAACAATGATTTATAATGCAATCTTAAACTTTATATTTTAATGAATCTTAAACTTTCTCAATCTAATTGAAAAAGTAACTTTGCCAAGTAGTACTGATTTTATATAAGATAATCGGTGGAATTGTTACCCCCGTTAAACTCGGTACAATAACATTTGTGTCCCCTGAACTACAAACAACAATTCTCATTTAAAACGAGTCGCCCCGTCTTAAATGAGAATTATTCAATTACAAATACATTTTACAAAGTACGATATAGCATTCAAAAAACAGGGCAGCCAGCCTACAATGGCGTAAGAGATGAATTTAAATGTGTAAGCTTGGCAACGGTTTATCATCTCTGTTAGAAAATAGTGCTAATTTAAACGTTCATTTTAGGCACGGTGTACACCAGGTTAGTAGAGCCAGCCTACAATGCCGTAAGAGACGAATTTCGACGTCGAATGGGAAAAGCAACCGTGACATCACTAGGGGGTTTCGATACGTGCTACACTGTGCCAATCAAGATACCATCCCTAACATTCATGTTCCAAGGGATGAACATGACAATGGCCCAAGACAACTTCCTTCTCCACAGCACTTCCTCCAGCATAACTTGCCTTGCTATCGCGGCCGCTCCGGACAACGTTAACTCGGTACTCAATGTCATTGCCAATATGCAACAACAAAACCACAGAGTGCTCTTTGATGTTCCCAACTCTAGGGTTGGCATTGCTCGTGAACCTTGTTCTTAAGATTCTATATATCTTGTTTGTTGCTAATTTTGTTTGGTATTGAGAAATATATGCAAGTGTTGTATTATTAGCAAAACAGTTGTAAGAAATTGTCCACAAGATTATGAGGTAACCTTGATTATCTGCCCTAAGTAAAACCAATCAAGTGACAAAATTATGTGTTTGATACAAGTGTTCAATTTTTGGTAGTACTTCTATGTTCTCCTTTGGAAATTGTTTTATTCTCTTCTTTGTTGACAGCTGAACACCTACATAACTAGCCCATCTGTACTTCATATTACTACAATAGTACAATCTACAAAATTTGCGTAGCTATTAGCTAAAACTCATATTGTGATATACAAATTCTCATTTGTGACGGTACTATTCCGTCACAATTTTGTGACCTTTCGCAATAAGCAAATGGGAGAGCAAGTGGTAGGCAAGTGGGAGGGGAATTGTGAGAGGTCACAACTCACAAGCTTGTGACGGTTAGAAGTAAGACGGTCTGATTATGATAAGCAAGTCATTAGCTTTGACTTGGTTGTTTTGGCAAAATTGATTTGTGTGCTGAAATTTTGCTGAAAAAAGATTGCAGCAGGTTAGGTAAGTGCTGGATTACGAATTGTTAGAATTTTTATTTGTCAAAGAGTTGGTTAGAGTTCGATTCTTAACTTCTATAAATGAGAAATGAACTTTGCAAAAAGCGTCGCGTCTCCATTAAATTGTTTTCACCGAATGAGGTTACTCCAATTTCAGGTAATGAATACTCTATTCAATTCGTAAAAAAAGAAATTTTACAAAATATCCTTAAGTTTTTCGATTTTCAATTCAAAGTTATATTTCTAGCTATTCTAAAATTTACTTTTTTAAAAAAAATTAAATAAAAAAGGATGAAGCCCAGACCTCTTAGAAAATAATGGAGAATCATATTCCAACATAATACTCCCTCCGATCCAGACCAATGGTAACACTTACCTAAAACGGACGATCCATACCAATGGTAACATACCTTATTTGGCCCACTACATTACCAAGTTATCCTTCTACCCATTTGATATTTACACAAAATGCCATTGCATGGCCCCACAATTAAACCCACAATTAAACCCACAATTACATGACCCACCTACCTTTTCCTTTTTTACCCCTCATTTTTCCACCTTTTCTTAAATACTCCAATTTTCCCCATGTTACCATTTGTCTGGATCGGAGGGAGTATAGAAATTAAATCATGCATGCAAAAGATAAGCATTTGTAATTGAAAGGTATTTAAATTACATCATATAATATTTATATCACAAATTCTTATTTCAGACGGAGGTATCCGTCTTAAGCTTAAGACGGATACCATATTCTCTCACAAAATACCCATCAAGGGTGAGTGGAGAGCACATGGGGGGAGCCCACCTTGTCCCCTCTACCCATTTCCTCTCACAAAATACCCGTTGTAAGATCCGAACCGTCTTAAGCAAGACCTACTGTATTTATATTATGCTGAGTTGAAGTGTCCTCAAATGAATAGTTTTCAAACTTAAAATATAGTAATAAAATAAATTGACGGTGGTTTAGTAAGTTTCCGACACGTATTTTGGAGTGTGTGTACAAGTGGCGGTGTCTATCATAGTGTTGATCACGGACACGCTAAAGGGTAGCAGTACAGTGCCACCTAGGCACTTAATCACTATGTTGAATAATTGGATTTATAATCAATGTAAAGTTTTTAGGTTGCTCTCAAAGTCTCAAGGGTGAGGTAAGTAATTACGGAGTACTAAGATTTAGTTTTTGGACTTAAAACCGTAAATTAAGAAAATAAATATAGTAACAATACACGCTTTAAGGTATGATAAACCCATTACAAAATACAAAGATAGCAACTAACAAACACAAATGAAATCTGGGAAACAAATGGCGTAGCTTTGCCTGTCCCTTATTCCTTTTTTCCGACTTGACTAGATGATAGTTATATGCTAATCAAGAAACACTTTGAGAAGAGTTAGTCCATCAAGCGTCCCATGTAATACTTTTAAAAGTATACCTGAGACGTAGTTAGACATCATAATGAACCTGAGTTCCATTGAGCATAAGGCCCTTCATTTCGAACTTGTTTAAGCTTGACGAGCTGTTGTTATCAAAGCGGCTCCTCCTTGAGGATACGAAAAAGCGGGAAGATCCCGAGAGACCGCTAGACTAGACTGGGCTTGCCGCCTCTTCAAGAATTAAAAGGCTATATAAAAACTCTTTCTTCATGTTTCTCATGTATGCTCCTCCATTCACCTCTTTCTTCATCTCAATCTTGTTCGAACTAGATTGCCTTAGCATCGTCCCTTGCTGGGCCGCTCCACCAAATGTGTTAGCCTTTCCAACGGACCAATTATTTTCATTACCGTTACTGACATTGTGGGTTGGATACTTTGTTAAGATTTCATCCATAATATCATACATCCCTTCATCGTGCTCCCCATCATCTTGGTAGTTGTATGCCGTAAGACCACACTGATTGACTCATGTTGATCTATACCCCGATTGGCTGCACCATTTATTGAATGATTTACTTGACCAGAGCTAAACCTGTTTTGGGTTGCAACATATGCCGAGTGATTGCCTTGTCCATACCCATTTTGGGATGCACCATAAGACGACTGATTAACTTGAGCTAAACCGTACCCATTTTGGGATGCACCATAGCCGGCATGATTCCCTCTAGCAAAACCATACCTATTTTAGGATGTACCATAAGCTAACCAATTACCTTGAGGTGAGCCATACCCGTTTGGGATGCATAGGCGGAATGATGGCCGTGAGCAGAACCAAATCCGTTTTGTGATGCACCATAGGCTGAGTGATTGTCTAATAGTTGCCCCCATACATAACTTAAGATGCACCAAAGGCCGAGTGATTGCATTGACCTGCTCCATACTTCGCTTGAGCTGCACCATAGCCAAGTTATTGCCTTGAGCTGCCCCATACCGTGCTTGAGATGAAGAACCATAAGCCCATAGATTACCTTCAGCTACCCCATAGTCTGAGTGATTGCCTTGAGCCAAACCATGGGCTGATTGATTAGCATTTGTTAAACCAAGCCTAGTATGGGCAGCACCAAGGGACGAGTGATTAACTTCAGCTGCCCCATACTCAGTTTCAGCTGTAACATAGGCTGCAATATTTTGAATATATGTGGCTTGACAATACTTGTTTCCTTGAACAGTTAATGGATTAAGCATGAGACTATCACTTTTGGTCAATATATGCTCATATTTATAATAGAATATAACTATAATATGGGCCTCAACCATTACCTTAAGTTTTTGGTTGAGATGGTTCATCTATCATGGTATCAGAGCCAGAGTGACCGTAGGTCACGTGTTCAAACCCTAACAGCTCCCAATATCTCGAAAATCACCAAGTGGAAAACCAAGCACATGGAATGGGGAGCCTGTGCACTAACCATCCACTCTTCAAGCCCAACGGGCATTCGAGTGAGGGGGCATAATAGAATATAACTATAATATGGGCCTCAACCATTACCTTAAGGTTTTGGTTGAGATGGTTCATCTATCAATTTATACATCTCAACTCCCGAGCTGGTATTTTTTGTTGGGAAAGAGTAGCCAGAAGGTACATCGACTTCATGACCCATTTTTCCCATCATATAATTCTCTTTATGTATATTAGGATTTGAGTGATGAACTTGTGCATCAGAGAATTTTCTAGCGAAACTGCCCCAACCTTGACGCGTCTTTCCCATCATATAATCCTCTTCATTGATTCCCATAATGTTGTTGCTGCTATAAGTTATTGTGCTTGAGTAATTTGATTGGTTTAGGCTCAAATAGGCCGGGGGTTTTGTATTCCAGGTTTTCTCCGCATCGCCTTCACTATAGTTATAAGCCTTTTCCTCATGTTCCTTATACAAGACGCCATCTTGCTTCCCTATTCTGGGACTCGAGCATTGGCTATGGTTATTTCCCTAACCCTGCTCTGTTTTCCCCATCATATGCTTTTCTTTGTGCATCACGAGTCCATATTGCTTAGCCTGGGTTGCACCCGAAGCATGTTCGGACATTTTGGTCCAACCTTGCCCGATTTTCCCCATCATATGTTCATCTTTGTGCAACCCAATCCCAAAATATTCTTAACCAGATATGCTATCATAATTTTTTACCCCCTCGTGGTGCATTCCAAGCTCGGAATGAGCCAATTAACCCTCGCTCTTCTGGCTCTCCTTCATGGTCATCCTCTTGGCCACATGGCCTGGTTTGCTTGAACCACATTGACCGCAGGGCTTCGTTGAGCGCATTGCGCCTGGGCGTAGTAATTGGTGGGCTTGTTATCGGAAGTGTGGTCGTAGGCATCATGGCGGCCATAATTGTAACTTTGTTGTTTGGGTTTGGCAACTCATGAAATAATACAACCATGGTTTGATTCGCTACTACTATACTCTTGGCGAGACTCGGAATAGTTGCTCTTAGTAGCACTAAATGAATAGGTTGGCTATACTAATTTCATTGATGATGCCATTCCCTTAGTGTGAGATTCGGCTCAATTTCCTTTGACATTTGGAATGTGATTTTGTTGAATGTGTTTTATGGTAATGACCTAATGAAAGCATCTTCATTCTATATAAACAATAACATTTAAAGCCACCACATTGATCCAGCTCATCATGTTAGTTTTCTTTTTCTTCTTTTTTTTTTGTCTTTTTTGTCTTTATTCTTTTTTCCGCATTTTATGTATCTGTTTGCTTTTTTACACTAAAGGAATATAATAATTTGAACATGCAGCTGTTTAATAATCCTAAATTATGAACTAAAACTTTACATTAGTTATAAAATACATTGATATGTCAAAAATCCTGATTATTAATAATTTAAAATTACAATTAACAAAACATCACTCAATTATATATTTTCACCTTACACCGTTTTCCTAAAACAAAAAATAAATATAAAAAAATAAGTTCATAAGAACCCACCGCTTTAGTTAGATTATTTAAAAATCAGCCAGTTAATAAATACGAGTATTAGAGAATTTAGGTAATATCATTCTAATTTGTAAAATATCAACATTAATTACTCAATGCATGCATTAATAAACTATTTAACCGTTAATCTATAAAGTACAATATGGATGTAGAATGTCCCATATCAAAATAAAATTTGAAAAAAAATGATATTTAAACTGAAAAAATATAAAACTCCACAAAAAATATATTCTTTTGAACTTATCTTCTTTAATTTGGTTTTACTCTTTGAGCGAAATGCGGCATAAAGGAAGGAAAATCCATGGACCGACCCCAGATTCGCCTGTGTTCAATCCAATTGTATTAGAGGGGTCAAGGATTTGCTTGGAATTCCGGAGAACCAAGCACATGGAATGGGGAGCCTGTGCACTAACCATCCACTCTTCAAGCCCAACGGGCATTCGAGTGAGGGGGCATAATAGAATATAACTATAATATGGGCCTCAACCATTACCTTAAGGTTTTGGTTGAGATGGTTCATCTATCAATTTATACATCTCAACTCCCGAGCTGGTATTTTTTGTTGGGAAAGAGTAGCCAGAAGGTACATCGACTTCATGACCCATTTTTCCCATCATATAATTCTCTTTATATATATTAGGATTTGAGTGATGAACTTGTGCATCAGAGAATTTTCTAGCGAAACTGCCCCAACCTTGACGCGTCTTTCCCATCATATAATCCTCTTCATTGATTCCCATAATGTTGTTGCTGCTATAAGTTATTGTGCTTGAGTAATTTGATTGGTTTAGGCTCAAATAGGCCGGGGGTTTTGTATTCCAGGTTTTCTCCGCATCGCCTTCACTATAGTTATAAGCCTTTTCCTCATGTTCCTTATACAAGACGCCATATTGCTTCCCTATTCTGGGACTCGAGCATTGGCTATGGTTATTTCCCTAACCCTGCTCTGTTTTCCCCATCATATGCTTTTCTTTGTGCATCACGAGTCCATATTGCTTAGCCTGGGTTGCACCCGAAGCATGTTCGGACATTTTGGTCCAACCTTGCCCGATTTTCCCCATCATATGTTCATCTTTGTGCAACCCAATCCCAAAATATTCTTAACCAGATATGCTATCATAATTTTTTACCCCCTTGTTAAGTGCTTATTTTACATATATTTAGTAGCTTAATTAGGCTTATTTTGACTCCCCTTGATATGATTTTAGGCTAGTTTTGCATGGTTTCGTCATGTTTCGATATATACTACGCTTTGGTATGTTTCGTGTTTGTTTCAGGTCAAAACGAACCATCCTTGGAAAGGTATCCATGATAGGAGTGATGAGAAACGAGTTCTCGGACATTGGAATAAAGGACCAAGGCTTAGATGTCATGAGCATAGAGATTGAAGTATTTTATGAAGAAGAAAAGAACAGAAGAACTCCCCCGGGCGGGGGTGAAATTAGCCCCGGGCGGCGAAACTGGCTGTAACACCTCGGCCCAAACCTTGGGTCGAGAGCGGTCACTCATGATAGCTCTCCAGGCTGTGTACATGGCCCACAGATCAACACGGGTCCTTTCCAGCGCATTTTGTCCTCACTCATGCACATCCCGGGAACCTTCCCAGGAGGTCACCCATCCTAAGACTACTCTCAGCAAGCACGCTTAACTTTTGAGTTCTTTTGCATGGACAAACAGAAAAGAAAGTGCACTTTGTTGATATGAGTAGTACTTTCAATCCCTTTAAGCACTAGTCATTTAAGCTTATCGATTGACCTCTTCAACTAACGTGGGGTGTTACAGTCACCCCCACTTGAAGAACGCAACGTCCTCGTTGCGCCTGGGAGCATAACCGCTAACCCAGAATCCTCCCCCGCTAGGTGGGTGATCACAATGGAGCGTATAACAACTGCCTCCATCCCCACACGGTCGCAGGGTTGCTCTGATACCATTTGTAACACCCCGGCCCAAACCTTGGGTCGGGAGCGGTCACTCATGATAGCTCTCCAGGCTGTGTACATGGCCCACAGATCAACACGGGTCCTTTCCAGCGCATTTTGTCCTCACTCATGCACATCCCGGGAACCTTCCCAGGAGGTCACCCATCTTAAGACTACTCTCAGTCAAGCACGCTTAACTTTTGAGTTCTTTTGCATGGACAACCAGAAAAGAAAGTGCACTTTGTTGATATGAGTAGTACTTTCAATCCCTTTAAGCACTAGTCATTTAAGCTTATCGATTGACCTCTTCAACTAACGTGGGGTGTTACAACTACGCCCAGGCGCAATGGGCTCAACGAAGCCATGCGGTCAATGTGGTTCAAGCAAACCAGGCCATGTGGCCAAGAGGATGACCATGAAGGAGAGCCAGAAGAGCGAGGGTTAATTGGCTCATTCCGAGCTTGGAATGCACCACGAGGGGGTAAAAAATTATGATAGCATATCTGGTTAAGAATATTTTGGGATTGGATTGCATAAAGATGAACATATGATGGGGAAAATCGGGCAAGGTTGGACCAAAATGTCCGAACATGCTTTGGGTGCAACCCAGGCTAAACAATATGGACTCGTGATGCACAAAGAAAAGCATATGATGGGGAAAACAGAGCAGGGTTAGGGAAATAACCATAGCCAATGCTCGAGTCCCAGAATAGGGAACCAATATGGCGTCTTGTATAAGGAACATGAGGAAAAGGCTTATAACTATAGTGAAGGCGATGCGGAGAAAACCTGGAATACAAAACCCCCGACCTATTTGAGCCTAAACCAATCAAATTACTCAAGCACAATAACTTATAGCAACAACAACATTGTGGGAATCAATGAAGAAGATTATATGATGGGAAAGACGCGTCAAGGTTGGGGCAGTTTCGCTAGAAAATTCTCTGATGCACAAGTTGATCACTCAAATTCTAATATACATAAAGAGAATTATATGATGGGGAAAATGGGTCATGAAATCGATGTACCTTCTGGCTACTCTTTCCCAACAAAAAATACCAGCTCGAGAGTTGAGATGTATAAATTGATAGATGAACCATCTCAACCAAAACCTTAAGGTAATGGTTGAGGCCCATATTATAGTTATATTCTATTATGCCCCTCACTCGAATGCCCGTTGGGCTTGAAGAGTGGATGGTTAGTGCACAGGCTCCCCATTCCATGTGCTTGGTTCTCCGGAATTCCAAGCAAATCCTTGACCCCTTTAATACAATGGGATTGAACACTGGCGAATCTGGGGCCGGTCCATGGATTTTCCTTCTTTTATGCCGCATTTCGCTCAAAGAGTAAAACCAAATTAAAGAAGATAAGTTCAAAAGAATATATTTTTTGTGGAGTTTTATATTTTTTCAGTTTAAATGTCATTTTTTTTCAAATTTTATTTTGATATGGGACATTCTAGATCCATATTGTACTTTATAGATTAACGGTTAAATAGTTTATTAATGCATGCATTGAGTAATTAATGTTGATATTTTACAAATTAGAATGATATTACCTAAATTCTCTAATACTCGTATTTATTAACTGGCTGATTTTTAAATAATCTAACTAAAGCGGTGTTTTCTTATGAACTTATTTATTGATATTTATTTTTTGTTTTAGTAAAACGGTGTAGGGTGAAAATATATAATTGAGTGATGTTTTGTTAATTGTAATTTTAAATTATTAATAATCAGGATTTTTGACATATCAATGTATTTTATAACTAATGTTAAGTTTTAATTCTTAATTTAGGATTATTAAACAGCTACATGTTCAAATTATTACTCCCTCCCATCCAGACCAAAGGTAACATTGGGCTTTTTGCACTATTCATGGGTGTGGAGAGTCTTTGGTGTTATTCCTAATATATAAGAGAAAATATAGTCATGCGAGATATTGTTTGATTCATCATTATGAATACTACAAGAATATCAAATTATTATAATTTTTAATAATGTGTAACTAAAGATATTCACGTTGCAAAACGCGTCTCGACAAGTGTGAAAAGCCCAATGTTACCTTTTGTGTCGATGGGAGGGAGTATATTCCTTTAGTGTAAAAAAGCAAACAGATACATAAAATGCGGAAAAAAGAATAAAGACAAAAAAGACAAAAAAAAAAAAGAATAAAAAGAAAAGAAGAAAAAGAAAACTAACATGATGAGCTGGATAAATGTGGTGGCTTTATTGTTTTAATAGAATGAAGATGCTTTCATTAGGTCATTACCATAAAATATATTCAACAAAATAACATTCCAAATGTCAAAGGAAATTGAGCCCAACCTCACACTAAGGGAATGGCGTCATCAATGAAATTAGTATAGCCAACCTATTCATTTAGTGCTACTAAGAGCAACTATTCCGAGTCTCGCCAAGAGTATAGTAGTAGCGAATCAAACCATGGTTGTATTATTTCATGAGTTGCCAAACCCAAACAACAAAGTTACAATTATGGCCGCCATGATGCCTACGACCACACTTCCGATAACAAGCCCACCAATTACTACGCCCAGGCGCAATGCACTCAACGAAGCCCTGCGGTCAATGTGGTTCAAGCAAACAAGGCCATGTGGCCAAGAGAATGACCATGAAGGAAAGCCAGAAGAGCGAGGGTTAATTGGCTCATTCCGAGCTTGGAATGCACCACGAGGGGTGTTCAGTTAAAAATACCGCAAGCGTACGGGTCAATTGTAGATGCTTACGAGTCGATCTCAGGGAAGTAAAGTTAAGTATTAGTCGAATTAGGTTATAATTTAGCTACGAGGAATCAATAATAGAGAATTAACTAGACTAAATTTATAAGCAAATAACAACGATTTTAATCAATAACTAAAAGGTCTAAGGTCCATAGTCTCGTTATAGGTCGACAAGCTCTACTAAAGATAAATAATTACCAAATCACTACTCGGATTAGACACTATCTAATTTGCTATTAACAACTCTTCCGAGACAATTAAACTCCCTAATATTGATCAACCTACCTACTTCCATAATCAAATTAAACCAAGTAGAGGCATTAAGTTGATAGTTGAGTCCTAATTATCAATTAGACACTCCCATGAATAACTAATAATCAAAGATCAGATTAATGTTCTAAACTAAACCGCCTTGCTTCCACAAATTGATTTAGCTTTAACCTATTATTGGATGCTGAACTTGGTGGATAAATCTCGTCACAAAACAATTCTCAATTCCCATTGAACAATTAACTTGCTCCTAGATTCATTCAATCAAAAACAACAATCCAATTCAATATAAATCCTTATCTAAATCCGAGATACCGATTAGGTAATCAAAATTAACAATTCAATTCATGCTTGTCATCCCTACAACAATCCTACGAACCCTAGATGATAAATTACTCACTCATAATAAAAGAAGACAAACAATTCATAATTAAAACAATATAAGACACAATTAAAAGAATAGAGGAAGGAATACTTGTAATTAAAGAACCAGAATGTTGAATAGAACGAAATATAATTGCAATAATCCAAAGAGCAAAGTAATTAAATCTTAATCTAGAGAGTTCTTGTAATTAGGGTTCTTAATCTAAGCATAAGATAAAAACAATGTATGTAAAACTATGTATTCAAGGGTTTTTAATAATAGGTCTTTTATTAGAACTTGGAAACTAAGCTAAATTGGAGTTTCCAAAACTCGAATAGTAGTTTTCGCAGTCTCCCCGCCCGGGGATAATTTCCCCCCGCCCGGGGGAGTGCTTCTGCCCAATTGCGGCTTCAAGTGCCAGTTTCCCCACCCGTGGCTAATTTCACCCCCGCCCGGGGGAGTTCTTCTTTTCTTTTCTTCTTCATAAAATACTTCAATCTCTATGCTCATGACATATAAGCCTTGGTCCTTTATTCCAATGTCCGAGAACTCGTTTCTTATCACTCCTATCATGGATACCTTTCCAAGGATGGTTCGTTTTGACCTGAAACAAACACGAAACATACCAAAGCGTAGTATATATCGAAACATGACGAAACCATGCAAAACTAGCCTAAAATCATATAAAGGGGAGTCAAAATAAGCCTAATTAAGCTACTAAATATATGTAAAATAAGCACTTAACAAATTCCCCCAAGCCGAAACCTTGCTTGTCCTCAAGCAAATACTCAGGAAACAATTAATAAACAGGAAGACAAGATAGTGAAATGGCTAAACAACTCAATACCAAAAGCATCACCCTACACGAATCTAGCATCATACATGTAAAGGCCTCTTCCCTTGATGAACCAAAGGGAGTGGTGAAAACACAAACATAATTAATGATCATAAGACGGTGCAACACCCCACTCCATGCTCAATCCTTTAACCGTGCAATACCATGTACTAGGCCCTCACAAGATGTCACTCATCACACATAGAACAAGGCAATTTTTATTGTGGCACTTACCTATTCAACCTGCAGGAACTGTGCAAAAATGGCACTACGCCCACAATAAAGAGTGGAATACCCCTCCAATTCTCATGCATTCAAGTCAAACAAGCGAGGCAAAGGGTTGCAACGGGGCTTAGGATAGGGTAAAAAGTGGCAACATATTTGGATAATGTGGAGTTAAAAGACGGTAGTCGCGTATTTGTACTTACCAAATGAATATCCAACATTAGGAACCCAACATCACTAAGTAGACAATGTAAGACAATCCGTAAAGAGCTAAAACACAATGGTGAAATGATCTTATACCTTGTAACATAAGGAAAGTGATAATTATGCAAGAAAAATCACTACTTCCCATTTAAATCCCATTAGACACCATTTGTTTATCACAATACAAAGCAAACTCTAATCCGGACATAAATCCAAATCCCAACTTAAAGGACTATATCTTTCTTCATCATACGTAAAAGTCTCCATGTCATTCCCTCATTTTTCCTTCATTCATGTCTTTCTTTTCTTTTTTTCCATTCTTTTTTCATTCTTTTTCATATACAATTTTTTCTTTCTCATCAACTTTTTATTTTCATGAGAGGAACGACATGGGATAAGAGTAATAAGATACACAAGTCCAAAGAATAAACCTCATGGTATCAACAAGTGACATATTAGACTAGACAATTAAACACCCTTACCCACCTTTAGTAGCAAAATAACCACAAAAGTACTACACACGACTGACCCGGCTAAGGTCGGAGGTTTTGGGATGTAGCTATATAATGTGGGTTAACCAAAGAAAATCAGGCTAGAAAGGCTCAGACGGGCTACAAGCAGAGGATTAATTCAAAGGGTAATAAAACAAGTCGATTTGGCCATGTGGAGTTCAAATTATAACAAAAGAAACACGCCTCATAACACAAGATGATCGAATGCACAAGGAGAACGGGGGAATACGCCACACTCAAGTAAAGCGCATCCTGGAGGGAAACTACTCACAAATCCTAACAATAAGACCGGATACAGGTACGCCGGTCTTGGGGCTCTACATCCTCTCAATTTAAGTAGTTATGCCTAATACATGGTGTGGTCAAGGATCTCGCGCCCCGTGAGGTGTCACGGTGTCAAGACTCATCTAGCAGTATTTTCGAGGTGTCTTAGAAAGACAACTAAGGCCTAAAACATGCAATTAGCAAGCTTCAAAGGTTAGAAAAATGGAATGAGACATAATCAATGTTTAAGCATAAGCCAAATCCACTAGAAACAAGATGTCAAATTTTTTGGATTTTTAAGATTTTTTTGATTTTTTTGGGTTTTTTTTTTGAAAGAAATGCAATGCGTTGAATGAATGAACTACTAACTAGATAACTAAAACACAGATATATATCCTCCCCAAGCCTAAACAACGCATTGTCCTCAATGCATAAGAAGTTCAAAACATGGGACAATAAACAAAAGAAGGGGGTAGGGGGTTTGACCGACAGCATGGTCAACCACGCTCGGACGAGCTAAACAGATCCTTCATTATTATGTTTTAAAATGAGAAAACGAAAATAAATACATACCTAACTTGGGTTGCCTCCCAAGAAGCGCTTCTTTAACGTCATTAGCTTGACGCTTTTGCAAATTATTAACCTGAATTGCCCTTAGATGAGCGATAAGCAATATCTGGTGGTACACATCCATCATCGATTAACCTTGCTTTCTCTTTCACCTTGGCACGCCAAATTAATTCTCCTCTGGAATGATGTTGACTAGTGTCGGTGGGATGCACTAGGCCTTTACCTTGATCCTTCAAAGATTTTGATCTCGCTACCTTAACCATATAATTTCTTTCAGGGGGTTCTACTAATGGCTTAACAATCTCAGCACAAACATTGTTAGTAGCATAATTAACAGGACATGGATTAGAAATGGGGAAAGAGACTTGTGGCTCTAGTAGTTTGAAGGTCACACTTTCATCCTTAACTCTCAAAACTAGCTCACCTTGTTGCATGTCTATCAATGTCCTACCTGTAGCTAGAAATGGTCTCCCTAAGATTAAGGGTATTTCATTGTTTTCTTCCATATCTAGAACATGAAAATCCACGGGAAAAGTGAACTTATTTACCTTGACCAAAACATCCTCAACTACCCCACTGGCGATTCAGATAGTAGTATCTGCCATTTGGAGCGACACCTTAGATGGTTTAAGGTCCTTAACTCCCAATTTATGAAAAAGGGAAAGAGGCATCAAATTTATACTAGCACCAAGATCACACAAGACCCTCTCAAATTTCATTCCATTTATCATACAAGGGAGAGTGAAACTACCCGGATCCTCAATTTTGGTTTGTAAGTTATTTAACAGAACAGATGAACAATCTTCAGCTAATAAAACTGTTTTAACAGACTCAAGGGACCTCTTCTTAGATAGGAGTTGTTTTAACAACTTGACATATGAAGGCATTTCACTAAGAAGATCAAGAAAGGGTATGTTAACCTGGAGTTTCTTGAGAATTTCAGAAAACGTACCATACCGTTTTTCAAGTGTTGCTTGGGCCAAACGTTGAGGAAACGGGACCGGCGGTATATAAACCCTTTCATTTGTACCTCCGTTACTAGAACTCTTTGGAGGCTTCGCATGTGTTTGTTCCTTATCAGCTTTTTCCCCCTCCAGTACTTCTCTCACAACCTTCCCTGGTAACACCTCTAACTCTTTCCCATCCCTCATAGTGATAGCATTGCACTGAGCTTTAGGGTTTGGATCAGGTTGCCCTGGAAATTGTCCTCGAGGTTTCACCAATTGATTGACTTGTTGGGCTATTTGAGCAAGTTGAGTTTCTACCATTTTATGTGAGGATTTGAGTTGAGAAATTAATGTAGAAAACTCTTCATTTTTCTGGTTTTGGTCTCGCATGTATTGAGATTGTTGAGACAAAACTTGCTCTAACATCAACTCCACATTGGATTTTTGAGGAGCTTGAGGTTGTTGAAACTGTTGTTGCTGGTATTGAGTATGTGATTGCATGGGCAAATGTTGATAAGACGGTCGTGCTTGGAAACCAGGAGGTTGTTGATAAGTCTTAACCTGTTGGGGATTCTGGATGTTGCTTGTGTTTCCATATGAGAGCTTAGGATTATGAGCCCACCCCGGATTATAAGTATTTGAATTGGGATCCCATTGTTGCTTCCCATTAAGAGCATTCACTTGCTCCATCATTGAGGCATTTACACATTCGGAAGAATCATGCCCATTAACCCCGCAAATTTGACACATGGGTGATGAAGAGCTAGAACCATTACTCAACTTGAGATGAGCTACTTGTTGAGATAGGTTGTCAAGTTTGGCTTGTATCATACTAACAGAATCATCAGTGGCCTTGCTCCCTCGAACATTGCAGTCACTCCCCCAATGATAAGTGCTTATAGCTAAATCCTCTATTAGAACTTTGGCCTTGTCCCAAGAAATCCCGTCTAATCGTCCCTCAGCAGCTGCATTGAGACTCATTTGCAACTCCGGTTTTAGAGAGTTGTAAAAAGTATAAATCAATACACATGAAGGGATCCCGTGGTGAGGACATTGTCTTTGAAGTTCCTTGTATCTCTCCCAAGATTCATAGAGAGACTCATCTTCACGTTGTACAAACCCTGTAATGTCGTTTCTGAACTTGGCAGTCTTCCCAGGAGGAAAGTATTTTTGCAGAAAAGCAGTAGAAAGCTTATCCCAAGTATCAAACGAGTCAGGATCACAATTGTTCAACCATTCACGTGCACTCCCTCGAAGAGAATAAGGGAATAACCTCAACCGGATGGCGTCATCAGAAGCTCCATTAATCTTTATGTCAGCTTTATCAAGGAATCTATTCTGGTGCTCGTTAGGGTTTTCAGTTGGTGAGCCACCGAACTGATCAGTTTGAACAAAATGGATCAAAGAAGTTTTCAACTCAAAGTTGTTTGCATCAATATTTGGCTTTGAGATGCTGGAGTTGAAAGTTGGTTTCGGAGCCGTTTCTTCTCGCATAGAAGTGATGATGATATGAATATCAGTTTCTACAAGAGACTCAGAAGTAGTATCGGGTTCAAGCTCCTTTCTCTTCCTCTTTCTTTCAGCGTTAAGCCTTCTGGCAGTGGCTTCAATTTCAGGGTCAAATAATAGATCACCTGCGGAATTTCCCCTGCGCATATAAGACTAACAACAAAACTAAAGGAAAATAATTAGTAACATGTAACAACCCGAAAAGTACCCAATTTGCTTAAGTAATAGCTTATGGATACTTTTCAGTAGAACTTAAGTTTTTAATATAGGAATTTTTGTTCCGAGTCGTATTTTGAAATTCCGCGTTCGTATTTGGAGTTTTTGAGAGATTTCATGAAAAGACCGTTTTTGGTCTTCTTTGACTTTTCTTGACTTTTAAATCGTCTTTGACTTTTTCTTGACTTTTTAAAGTCGTCATTTACTTTTCTTGACTTTTAAAGTCGTCTTAAACTTTTCTGGACTTTTAAGTCATTTTTGACTTTTTCCGACTTTTTAGTCGATTTTGACTTTCGTTGACTTTTCCCGACTCGTCTCATAAGTATGAAGACCGAAATTTTATTAAAAAAAAAAATAATATTTTTGATTTATTTTTATTTAGATTTATTAAGATTTATCATAATTTAATATAATTATTTTGAATTTATTCGGAATTTAAAGAATAACGTGTACGGTTTTAACCGAACGTCATTTAACTATTCCCGACGCATCGTAAAGCGCGCAACAAAATCGAAACTCGACTTTGGCATGAGTCACGCGGCCATGTCATCATTTTCCACTCACGATGGGATATTTTAATTGATTCGATTAAAATAATACAAATATTTTAGATATTTGTTACTTTATCGATCCGTCAACGGAGATTACGCAAAACGAGCAAAAAACAGACCCGAATCACCTCAAACCACACGGCTCCTTAAAGTCCTCTAATAGCCTTGATATTTTGATTACTTTTGATTACAATATCATAATATCTAGATCACTATTCGCTTTATCGATCAATTAACGAAAATTACGCAAAAACGCTCGAAATCAGACCCGTTTTCTCACCCTTCCACACGGCTCAAAAGTCCTCTAATAGGACTTGATATTTCATTACTTTTGAATACAATATCTTAATATCTAGATATTTGGTGTAATTAACTTTATCGTTAATTATATTTAATCGTTTACCGTAAAACAATTATTAAACGCGAGTCAATTACGGAACAACAATTTCAAAACTCGACACCTTTATTGTCTATAAACTCACGGCACACACCCACCCCATATGACTCACAAACAACTTTTCATTTAACAACAAATCAAAATAAGATCAAAACCTCACTTTATTTAATCGTTCTTCGCGTTCTTCGTCGTTCATCTTTATTTCTTCATCGTTCTTGAGCAAAACCTCCATAAATCCTTCGTTTCTTAATTAAATCCTTCCTAATTTATATTTCTAGGATCTCCTCTTCGCTCTCCATCTTCACGTATGTTTTATTTTCAATTCCGTCAAGATCGTTTTCAACATTTAATTATGGAAAATTAAGTTTAAGTTCTAATAATTGTTTTTCTTGTTATTTCTTATAGGGGAAGAGTTTGAAGACGAATTTGGAGACTCTTATATTTTGGGTGAAGATTAGTAGAAGGGGTTTCTTATTTATATATTTCTTATATTTTGGTGCTAAGTGATTTTGGCTAGCTAAGGTAACGATTCCGTTTTACTCGACGAATTAATGTCACATAGCCTTAGTTTTATTTTTTAGGTTTTAGTTTATGTTCTTGTTATGGTTATTTAGGATTTGAGTTAGTATTATAGCCTTTAGTTTTATTTATTTGGATTTTGGTTCATCTTTATTTTTGGTTCATGTTTTTATGATTTATGGATTATTAGTTAGTAATATGTTAAGTAGTAATTATTATGTTGTTTTATGATTTTTATGTTGTATGGAAGTTTTTGTGATGTTGGATGATTTTTGATGATTTTATGTTGTATGAATTTTTATGATGATTTAGTGTTCTTGATGATTTTTAAGTTGTAGTGAATTTTTATGTTGATTTATGGTTCTTGATGAATTTTATGGTTTTTCATAAGTTATGATTTTTATGTTGTTTATGAACTTTTAACAAATTTAGTGTTCTTGAAGAATTTTAATGATTTTTACTAAGTTATGATTTTTATGTTGTTTATGAAATTTTAACAAGTTTAATGTTCTTGACAAATTTTGATGATTTTTACTAAGTTATGATTTTTTTATGTTGTTTATGAAATTTTAACAAGTTTAATGTTCTTGACAAATTTTGATGATTTTTAATAAGTTATGATTTTGTATGAATGTTGTTAAAATGGTTGTTTGATGATTAAAAACATGTTGGAAGTGATTTGGTGTTGTTGTTGGTGACCCGTGGGGTTGGCAGCCAGACCGGACCAAACAGACCGGTCCAGGCCGGTTCAGACCGGTCTGGGTTGGTCCATGGTGGGTCCGGGTTTTGGTCTTTGGGTTGTGTCGATGTTCGATTGTTTAATTGTTGTTTTGACGGGTTTTAAATATGTTAAAGCATGCGGGAAATATTAGGAAACGGTTTTTGGTAAAATCGAGTCAAAGGCCAAAACAGCCCCATTTCTGTCCGTGAGGCCAAAACAGGCCCATGTGGGTCCGGCCCATTTCAGCCCGTGGGTCCCACCTTGGGACTCGTGTCGGTTTTTGAGTTATCGTCATTTTTATTGTGTTTTGTAATATTTAGCAAGTGGGAAATATTAATAAGTAAAATATTTAATTAAAAAGGTTTTCATAAAATTATTATTTCTCACATGTTAGAAATTATAATACGAGATTAGTTTACGATGAAATCATTTAAGTCAAGCGGATTTTGGGTATAATAGGATAATTCACATGTTAGAAGTAGTAATAAAATAACATGTAATGAATATGTTGATTTTATGTCTATGTGATAAAGACTCTGTTTCTAGCCGGTTTGACCAAACGGGTTTGGTCAAACTAAGATCTAGTCAGCCCCGTTTTGACTGATGACCCGTCGCGGGACTCGGGTCGGTGATTTGTCTTCAAGTAAGGTTTTATTTAATTATTGAATTAGCCTTAGTAGATATGAGGCGATATGATATTTGGTTATTATTTATATGAAATTAGTCACATGATAGGATGTTTTTCCCGTGACTGTTTAATTATATGGTTGGTGTCGTGTTGACTAAGTACCCATAGAGAATTACGGTTATATGGCATGTTAAGTCGTATCTTGGCCATGTTTTAAAGGTAGCCTCTGAGTTAAGATATTAGTTTGGTTCGGCCATTGTAATTCTAAATGAGTATCTTGGACCATGACATTGATAGGCCCGTACTATCTTTAACGAGCATATGAAGTTCACTGCTTGATAGCTTTTGTGTCTCGGCTTGGTGGGTTTATATCCAAGTCGGGGCATGGTTGCCTAATCCGTTTTGGGGTTGGAACCAGCTTAAGTACTAGCCATCTCTGCTTAGGGGGTCGCCTAGTAGAGTTTCTTGTGTACTTTTGGTCACGAGACGGGGAATGGAATAGCTGTTGTTACTAGGTCTGATCAGTCTAGGACTAGGATGTTTTCCTACCTTGTGGTATAGCCTCGAGTTACAGATGACTATTGACGGTTCTAAGAACTTATTCCTGTTTGTAGAAGTATTGGTCTTTCATGTTTGTATGATTCTATGAGTTCTAGAAGGTGAGATGCAAGCCGGCTAGGATTGATAGAGTTTGGATTACCGATTGTTAACTGATTCACATGATTACGTGTTGATTAGGGTTTGAGTGTAGCATGGCCACGTTACAGGGTAACCTCTGAGCTAGCATACCAGCTTCCCTACCTCTTGTTATATTTTATTATCGGTTTCACATGATAGCTTTCATATGATAGGTTATATGTTAGTTAATTGTTTCATAACA
>JAIUZE010074880.1:0-32761 GCA_022085475.1 Heliosperma pusillum
TTTTAAACCATTAAAAATCAATATCAACATTTAAAATCTCATTTAAATTCAAACTAATTAAACTAAACTGAATTTAGAACTCAAAATTAGTCACACTAATTTGTTGGTCATTAATGAGACGATTTGATTCATTTGCTAAATATTACGGTTTAATCTAACAATTATGAAATAAAACCAAAATAAACTATAAACATCATAAAATTTGAAACCAAAAATTTTGTACATTCTGGAACAATTCCAGGAACTATAAAAATAAAAAACATTTGCTCAAAAAATTTAAATTAATTTTATGAACAAATAGCTTTGTATTTAATGGTTTTATCAAATAAAAACATTAGATATAGTAAACCAGTGAAACAAATTATGAAATTTCTCCAAGAGTATCAACATCAGAATGTAAAATGTTCAAAAAATTTTCAAGACCAGAAATGAACGATTCAATTTTATGAACATTATAATCTCATATTATCGACTTTTATCGTATAAAAATCAATAAACATGCAATACATAACTAAAAATCACGAAATTTTACATACAATATTTAAGACATGCATGTGAGATTATCTTAAAATTTCATGGCCAGAATCAAAATGCAACTATTTGTAGTTAACTTTTAACTCATACAATGCATGTTAACTCGGTTTAAACGCCAAAAATCAAAATAAATAGCAAATTAATCCCTAAAATCACGAAATTTGACCACAAACATTTTGAGGTCAGTAGGTATACATGCAAAAAAACATTTCGTCAGAATCGTATTTTAACTCAAAATCTTTGATTTATTAGTTATCTTATAACTTAAATAAAAATGTCCAAAATGAACATGCATGCTACAAGCTAGCTCTGATACCACATGAAAGTCCATATACCTTAATTAGACTCCTCTAATTATTTACTAAATTACTTATTAATTTAGTTTATAATGATCTATGTAACATGCATGCAAATATAAAGACATATATATAAGAGAAGAAATTTCCTCACATTGATATGGAAAATATAAGGGCACAACAAGAACTCCTTCTTGTTGTTCTTGAGCTACAAATATGGATGAACACAAACAATCTCCAAGGTAGAAGATCTCCTCTAAGTTGCACCAAGATAAACCCAAATAATCTACTCTTATTATTAACTAGATAATAAGATAGATAATATACTACTAATATTAGACTATATTACTACACTAGTAATACTTAAGAAATATTAGTATATGAGAGTTTTTTAGTGAGATGAAGAATTTTAGAGAGAAGTGTAAAATTGCACAAAATGAAGTAGTAGAAAAATGAACACAATTGCTCATTTTAAAGACCATATGGCCGGACCACTTTGTCCAAAAAAGGACTCTTATTTTGTTCAATTTGATCACATGCATTAGAGTGGAGTGTTGTAGTATAAGTGATGTTTGTATTCTACTTGTTATGTCACTTTCAATTGGTAACTAAAGAGTGTAAACAAGAACAACAATCATCACCATATAACTAGCAATCCAACCGGCCACAATGGCCTAGTTTGGTCTATTTTGATTTTTGATATTTGTCTCACAAATACTTATTGATCATATGGTTAATTATCTTGTATAATTAAGTGTTAATTTGATCATATAACAATTATATGACTCAATTAAATAAATAATATGTACTTAACATTTTAAGTAATATTTTACCATTATATCAATATATAATGGGTCCCACAATGCTTAGTTAATTTATTTGACAACTCCTTGTAAATATAATTAACTAATTACCTCTATCTTAAAACCTCAACTAATTTAGTAATTTAACGATTAATTACTAAGTTAAATCTTATTTAATCGTATTAAAATAAGATATAAATTTATTAGTCAATTATCGCATAATTGAAAAATAAGTTTAATCGAATTTGAGTTCTTAACTCAATTTCTAACAATTAACTCTCGTACAATCGAATATATGTAATGTACTAATTAACTGTATCGTATACAAATAATTAGTTACTATTTGGATTTCATCCTTTAGGTGTGACCGAAAGGAATCAGTTGATCACCGCCGTCAAACGACAATAACGTCAAACTCTAGTCAGCCAACCGTTATTGATTTACGTTAATCAACTGACTAATCATATATATAGTCAATAAATATCCCAATTATATTCCTTAATAAGATTTATTATGTGGCGCACTATTGTGGAGGACACGTACTCCAACAATTTCGCATCCAAGACTCGGTCAATCAAAGACGCCGAGTACCCCAAATTCGGTCAACCTTCACGAAAGAGGCGGAAAAGAGCACAAGCATCATAACAAGCGGTACGCTACATGCAATGACACCACCTCGCAAGTATACAACATTTGACGGCCGGGTCGATCAACGCAAAGCGTTCGCCTCCCAACAACGTCGTCATATGCCCAATAACACATGCAATTAAGCAGTAAGGATACACTCCTCGTTCCGACATTCCAGCCTTACGAACGTGGAGGTAGCCAAGGGAATGAGAGTACAAAGCACATAACAAATAGTGCTCAAACCAATAAGATGTGTAAAACCGACCCAAAGTTGGATATATGAAAAACCGTCACAAAACATGCAATACAAGCGAATGGAATATCATATATTCGAAACATTAATATTTTAAGTCATTACGTAAATTTATACGATAAACGAACCATCGGAAATATTATAAATGAAAACATAAGTAAGAATTGTAAATAGAATTCCAGCGTGTGCCAGCCGATCAAAGGGACCGGCTGCCGGCTACGCGGCTGGCACCAATGTCATACCTGAAAAAAATTGAAAATGCAGGGTGTCCCAGCCGGTCAAAGGGACCGGCTACCCGGTTGGGACCAAAGTCATACGAGAAAATGAAGTAATATTGGTATGTGTCTCAGCCGGTCGGCTGACCGACTGCCGGTCGGCCGGCTGAGACGTATTGTATATTAAAATTTTACGTAAACAACAATTCAACATCAGCCACTCCCCAGCCGGTCAGCTGACCGGCTGCCGGTCGGCCGGCTGGGGTCCAAAGTGCACGAAAATCACAATTTTCACTAAGGCTCAACATACAACAATCATCATTTAACATCACAAATCATCAATTCTCATATCAATTATCAACTAACAACAACCATCATCAACAACACAATTCCTATGATTACTAATCTTTTTCTAAATACGATTACTAACATAGAAAACACATTAAAACACGTAAATGATATCGAGTATGTTGGAGCCAGTGTCCTCTACAGTTAGTGCAATAACATAAATAAATCTCTGTAGGTTCACAGGGTATACTTTGTATAATAATCAGTTGATTAACGTTTATCAATAACGGTTGGCTTGCTAGAAGTTTGACGTTATTGTCATTTTATTATGGCGGTGATCAATTGGTCCCTATAAGTCACACCTATAGGATGTGTCTGAGAGATGTGATTATATGAATAATATAGTCATATTGATGCCTTATACGACTAAAAGGTTAGTCGATGTATTTGACTAAAAGGTTAGTAAAAAATGATGATGATAGACGGATTAAACTGTTAATTTGTAAATCTAATATAAACTGTTATATTTAATTAATGTAAATAATGTTAGCTTAAAAGAACTAATCAGTTAATTCGTGATTAAATATAAACCGTTATATTTAATTAAGCAAATGTATTACTCGTAATAATTATTGTAAATATTGTCAGACATGTATTAATAAATCGACTGCAAAAGGTTGAGTGGACCTATTAATAAGATGACGATATTAGTGACGATAATTATAATAATACAATGGATGTTATTTACTAGGTGTGACCGAAAAATATGAAGCAATAAATGGATACATCTACTCGGTCCAAATCGGTTTGGAAATGATCCTAATTGCAATTTCTTATTTTAGGAAAACCTAGCTAGTATGATTAGGAGAGAATAAAAAGAAAAATACCTAGGGTTTTGCAAAAAAAAAAAAAGTGACGGCACAAATACAAAAGACTAGGGTGATTTTTCTCTCAATTTTTCTCTCTAGATCTATCATCAAACCTCACATAAAATTAGCGGTAATTTTGTATAATCGTTCTAGCACGATTAAGGCATATCAAGGAGCATTTTGGGTGCCACTAGTAGGAGATATCATACTTTTGATATTGTTCTTAAGCCAATTTGCAAGGACCAAAGGTTGATTTTTATCTCTTATTTATATCGTTATTTTCATATATGACTCGTTATTTCGTATCTTATAATTTTGTTATAATCCTGAAATTTAGAGGTGAAATATATGGATATTTTCCCACAAGTGGTATCAGAGCATAAGGCTACAAAATTATATTTTATGAATTTCATATTATGGATTTTGCATCTTGTTTTGCGTCGAAAAAAATTTACACGGACTATTTTTTTGTGTGTGCCGTGTGGTTTCATTTTTTCGCCTTCGATTTTGGTTGTTCTTGTTCCATTTGATTTTTCATATTGGTATTTTAATCGGTTAGAATAATCATATGAAAAATTTGTAGATGTTTGATTTAATAAATATTAAATTAAAACGTAAATGGATTCGTTTTGTTGTTGAGATTAAAAATTTGTTTTTTTTGCTATATAGTTTTTAGCATATACGATTGATCTTGTTTCATTAATTAATATGCTAATCTTGTTCTAATAGCAACCATAAACGATTTCTATTAATCAAAGTTTTTTTTCTTGTGTTTATTGTACCGAAAAAAAAAACGAAACGAAAAAAAAAAAAATTTTTTGCTGGTGTATTGTGCGGCTGCTGCTGCTGTTTCCGTAAAAAAAAATTTTTTTTTTTTGTTTTTCCTGGCTGTGAACAGTACCCGTACCGAAATTTTTTTTTTTTTTTGTTTTTCCTGGCTGTGAACAGTACCCGTACTGAAAAAAAAAATAATAATTTTTTTCCTGGCTGTGAACAGTACCCGTATCGATAAAAAAATAATATATTTTTTTTTTCGTTTGTTGTGAATCGGTTCACAAATCACAATTATATGATACCTAATTATTTTAAAGCGGTTTAAAATAATGTTAAAATTGGATTTGTTTGATAAATTTGGTGATTTATTACGGAATAATCACATAATTTAAATCAGTTTAAAAGGTGGTTTGGATAAATTACTCTACATAATTTACGGAATTATGTCTTGAATGAATAATTTATTTAGTTGATGCATTTTATTTATGTTGTTTGAATGAATGAATGATTTTACTTACGTATTTTTGCAATTGGTTTAAAATGTAATACCTAGTGTGGCCTTAGTTAATCATGTTTTCGTAATGATGGAAACATGGTTTGGATGTATTTTTGAGATCTCGTATCTTTTTATCCTTTTAATTATGTTTTGGGAATTAGAATGTAAATAGGTTTACTTTTGTAATTTTTGAAATGTAATTTTAAGAAGACTAGAGACGTAGATCGGATGCTCACTCCCGCTACATTGACCAAGATGGAACATCAAGTCAAGCTTCTCGGGTCCATAAGGATGGATTCCAAACTTGTATTTACTGTTCATTTTGGTAGATAGGCCACAGTAGGACCATTGTAATAGTTTACGTATTTTCTCGCTTTCGTTCTCTTTCACATGATAGATAATTGGATCATATTCCGCCTAAACCAAACCACCTAAAATGCATGAAAAATGATTCATATAGTTTGAATATTTAATCATGGACATACAGATGTCACTCGCTTTTAGGGCCATCACCTTATTTTAAATCATTCTCGAGTTGCTAGACATTCGTTCACTTAAAATAAATTAAAGTTAAGATGATAGGACCTTCCCCTATAACTAAAATTGAGACTAGTCTTTATAGGGAAAACTACTATGAACCCCTTCTTCGTCGGAAGTCATAATATGACCCCTTCTACGTTGGGTAAGTAGTGAGTGTTGACCTATTTTTATCTCAACATTATAGTACGAGTAATATCTCGTGATTATGATGGACTAAAGATATAATTTACAGAAATTTATCCACCAGGAATTCTAAAAGTAGAATTAGCCAAGAGGTTGGCTTATCAATTTACAGAAATTGAGTCTTGAGATCATTTATATAATTCTTGAGGGAGGTCAATTGTATAAATGCACGAGTCGTCGCATTAAACAGTTTTTGCATTAGACTTAAATTTAAAACGATGAATACTTATCATATTTATTTTCTTTTCACAGTTTTTGAATTCGTTATATACAGATATAACTGCTAATAACAAATGGCTGGCCATACTGATGACCCAATGCCAAGTGCCACGCTCGGACGTGAGTCCTGGCTTAAGATTTTCATGGACAATATGAATCAGTCAACGCGACTGAAGAATAACGGGTCCAACTTTGCGGACTGGGAGGCGGCATTACAGAATGCTGCCATTGCTGACGGTAAGCTCAAGTACTTGACTGAGCCACTACCGCCCAACCCAGACCCCAATGCAGGAGCCAATGAATCACTTGCTTATAGTGATTTCATGATGGAGGCGGGTGCGATAAAGAACGTACTCATCTTTTCAATGGAATCAAATTTGCAAAGGCGATTCATTGCCCATGGTGCGAATAAGATTTTCACCACGCTCTCTAACGAGTTCTCGAAAGCTCCGAGGATCGTTAGCTATGAGCATACCTGTCGCTTCTTTGAGGCGAAACTCCAGAAGGGCCAAGCGGTTAGCTCACACATTCTTGATATGATTGAGAATGTCGAGAAACTGGAGGCACTTGGTTGCAAAATCGATGAGAAGATCGTCATTGACCGCGTTCTTCATTCACTTCATGATGGTTTTGCCCACAACGCAAGACAAAGAGCGATGAAGGTAACGTGGAGTGCCACCATTGCCACAAGCTTGGGCATTGGAGGAGGAACTGCCCCGTGTACCGTGAGGACATAAAAGCAGGCCGCGTCTCTCCTGTTGGTATGTCTTCTTCTTTTATTCATATGATTGAGATTAACCATGCAAGTTTCGGAACTTGGGTATTAGATACTGGTTGTGGTTCTCATCTGTGTAATCATTTGCAGGGCCTAAGAAACATCACAACTCTCGCAAGGGGTGATGTGGACCTGCGAGTGGGGAATGGAGCAAGAGTAGCTGTCGTTTCAGTGGGAACATATGTAATCCAACTCCCGAGTGGATTTGAGTTATTTCTGAATAACTGTTACTATGTACCCAGTTTATCTAAAAACATTATTTCAGTTTCCGTACTTGATAAGGACGGTTTTTTCGTTTGTAATAAAGGATAACAGCTGTATTTTCTCTTTAAACGAAATGATTTATGGTAAAGCAGTTTCCATGAATGGGATTTATGTTTTAGATCAAAACCACAGATATAATGCATGTGAGTAGTAAGAAAGCAAAGGTTGGTGACAAAGATCAAACCTATCTATGGCATTGCCGTATGGGACACATAAATGAAAAACGCGTGAAGAAGCTCATTGATAATGGGACTATCTCCCCATTTGACTATGAATCTTTTGGCACGTGTGAATCATGTCTCATAGGCAAAATGACTCGAATTTCCTTCAAAGGTGTTGGAATGCGCGCTGCTGACGTATTAGGACTCATACATACTGATGTGTGTGTACCTATGTCAATCAACGCTAGAGATGGCTATAGATATTTTATCACTTTCACGGACGATTTGAGTAGATATGGATATGTCTACTTAATGAAGCATAAAAGTGAGTCCGTTGAAAATTTCAAGGAATTCCAGAATAAGGTTAAGAACCAGCTGGATAGAAAGATTAAAGCACTACGTTCAGATCGTGGTGGCGAATATCTTTCGAATGAGTTTGATCAACACCTTAAAGACTGTGGTATTGTACTACAGTTAACTCCACCTGGAACACCACAATTGAATGGTGTGTCTGAACGGAGAAATTGAACATTACTTGATATGGTTCGATCCATGATGAGTCACACGGATGTACCTGACTCATTGTGGGGTTATGGTCTTTTGTCAGCTGCTTTAATACTTAACCGAAGTCCGTCTAAAGCTGTAGACAAGACTCCATATGAATTATGGAAGGGAACGGTCCCTAACTTGTCCTTTATTCGGGTTTGGGGCTGCGAGGCTTATGTCAAGTGGAGACCTGACGATAAGCTCAGCCCACGATCGGTCAAGACATACTTTATTGGTTATCCAAAAGGGATGTTTGGTCATTACTTTTACTCGCCTACCGAACATCGAGTTTTTGTTGCGGCTAGTGCGACGTTCTTACAGAAAGAGTTTCTCGAGAATAGGACAAGTAATGGAACCTTTGATCTGTCGGAGATTCAAGAACCAACAACCGAGCAATCAATGGAGGAAACCGTTCCTTCATCATCGGCTGCGGTCAATATTCCTTTGGAACCTAGGAGGTCGGGTAGACACTCTATTCCTCCAGACAGATACATTGGTATGGTCGAGGAGAATGAGAGAGATGACGTTTTACTTCTAGAGAGTAACGAACCCGCTACCTATAAAGGTGCCATGACCTGTTCCGACTCTAAGCTATGGCTTGAAGCCATGCAATCCGAGATGGACTCTATGTATGAGAATGACGTATGGGATCTGGTTGACTTACCTGATAAGGCTCAGCCTCTTCAGTGCAAATGGCTTTATAAGATAAAACATTCTGTAGAAGGACAACCAGATACATACAAGGCATGACTAGTGGCAAAGGGTTTCACTCAAGTGCAAGGATTGCACTATGATGAAATTTTTGCACCCGTAGTTATGCTGCGTTCCATTCGGATAATCTTAGCGGTTGCCGCTTTTCATGACTATGCATTTGGCCAAAGGATGTGAAAACAGCCCCTTCTTAAACGGGTTATTTGAGAGGAGTTGTAATGGTACAATACGAAGGTTTAATGATCCTATAAATCCTAAGAAGGTATGCAAGCTTAAGCCATTCCATTTATGGACTTAAGCAAGCTTCTCGGAGTTGGAATCATCGTTTCGACCAGGTGATAAAAGAGAATGGATTGACTCGATCGGTCGAGGAACCATGCTTATATATCAAGTCGAGTGGGAGCAAGATTGTCTTCCTAATATTGTATGTTGACGACATACTCTTGATTGGGAATGACATACCTCTCTAACTTCGGTAAAAGTTTGGTTAAAGAACCACTTCCAGATGAAAGATCTGGGCGAGGCACAAAGAATTTTGGGGATCCGTATCTACAGAGATAGATCACGACGGATGTTATCCCTTAGTCAGGAGTCTTATATAGATAAGATTCTTGAGAGGTTCAGCATGACCAACTCCAAGAAGGGGAACCTTCCAATGGTCTCTGGGGTGCAGTTGAGTAAAGCTCAAGCACCAAAGACATCGGAAGAGGTCGAGCGATGAGTCGGGTTCCTATGCATCAACGATAGGATCGATTCATGTCATGCCATGATCTGACACAAGTCCGGACGGGCATATGCATTGAGTATGACGAGTCGGTACCAAGGCAATCCAGGTGAAACACACTGGATGACTGTTAAGAATATCCTTAAGTACCTACGGACGACTAAGGATTGGGTATTGACTTATGGAGGTGACACTGAGCTATGCGCAATCGGTTACGCAGATGTTAGCTTCCAAACGGATCGAGATGACTCGAAATCTCAGTTTGGATTCGTTTTTACTCTTAATGGCGCTGCGGTCAGCTGGAAAAGCTCCAAACAAAGTGTTATAGCAAATTCTACGACTGAGTCCGAGTACTATGCTGCTTCAGAGGCTGCGAAGGAAGCTATATGGATGCGTCAGTTCTTACAGGGACTAACTGTAGTTCATAGTTCGGATGACCCGATCACCATCTATTGTGATAATAGTGGTGCCATCTTCCAGGCTAAGGAGCCTAAGTCCAGCAACAAGTCTAGGCATGTACAACGGAAGGCTCACATGATCCGAGATTACATGGAGCAAAGGGAGAGATAGTGTAGACAGATGATACGGAGTAAACGTCGCAGATCCTCTCACTAAACCATGAGAATGCTAAGCATGAAGGGCACGTTATTTCCATGGGAATCAAACGTGTTCCTGCGTTGTATTAGTTTGTTTTATAGATTAGACCCTGATATCTTTTCATAAACTTATATATGAAAATCTCGTATTGTTTTTATATTTTGTTTTTAATGGTGGGTTGTACTGCCAAACATGACCCCCACAAATGAACTGAATTACATATATGGTTGGGGGCCGTAATCGCCTCTACATGAGCTGATACCTCTGGAAATTATTCTGTGAAGTCTATTGATGGTGGGTTCAACGAGCCATAAGTCAAACAGTTGACTGATCGATCACATATGCGAGTTATAATGATACCTCGCAGGACGATTTTGTGACAACGTTATGGAGTCCTAAATGTTTCAGAACATTAGGTGCCAGGTCGTGGATAGGACGTCCATAGTGTTCCTAGAGTCGATTCTTTTGACTATCGACTGTCTCTTGAGATTAAGGCAGTTTTTGGGTGACTTTGGTTTCTTTCTCCTGGTCGACCGTAACAGGAGGCTAAGTAGATTTTTACTGGGTCATTTCATACTGCGCTTGTATCTGCAAAATTCGAGTTGAAGAAAATATCCAACCTTTATCAGGTTATGTTATTTCTCAGGGACACTCGAGGAGTTGTAACTGAAATGCATGGCCATGCTCGAATAAAGATTCGTTTATCAGTTAAGTTACTCTCTAGTCGAGGAAACCACTCTTGATACTGATCACTTGTAAACTACGACCTTTATGAATACGGACTTTGCAAATTGGTTTACATTGAGTGGGAGAAATTTATTATGGATATGAGAATCGGTTATCGCACATACACTTGTACGGACAAGTGGGAGATTGTTGGAGCCAGTGTCCTCCACAGTTAGTGCAATAAAATAAATAAATCTCTGTAGGTTCACAGGGTATACTTTGTATAATAATCAGTTGATTAACGTTTATCAATAACGGTTGGCTCGCTAGAAGTTTGACGTTATTGTCATTTTATTATGGCGGTGATCAACTGGTCCCTATAAGTCACACCTATAGGATGTGTCTGAGAGATGTGATTATATGAATAATATAGTCATATTGATGCCTTATACGACTAAAAGGTTAGTCGATGTATTTGACTAAAAGGTTAGTCAAAAATGATGATGATAGACGGATTAAACTGTTAATTCGTAAATTGAATATAAACTGTTATATTTAATTAATGTAAATAATGTTAGCTTAAACGAACTAATCAGTTAATTCGTGATTAAATATAAACCGTTATATTTAATTAAGCAAATGTATTACTCGTAATAATTATTGTAAATATTGTCAGACATGTATTAATAAATCGACTGCAAAAGGTTGAGTGGACTTATTAATAAGATGACGATATTAGTGACGATAATTATAATAATACAATGGATGTTATTTACTAGGTGTGACCGAAAAATATGAAGCAATAAATGGATACATCTACTCGGTCCAAATCGGTTTGGAAAGGATCCTAATTGCAATTTCTTATTTTAGGAAAACCTAGCTAGTATGATTAGGAGAGAATAAAAAGAAAAATACCTAGGGTTTTGCAAAAAAAAAAAAGTGACGGCACAAATACAAAAGACTAGGGTGATTTTTCTCTCAATTTTTCTCTCTAGATCTATCATCAAACCTCACATAAAATTAGCGGTAATTTTGTATAATCGTTCTAGCACGATTAAGGCATATCAAGGAGCATTTTGGGTGCAACTAGTAGGAGATATCATACTTTTGATATTGTTCTTAAGCCAATTTGCAAGGACCAAAGGTTGATTTTTATCTCTTATTTATATCGTTATTTTCATATATGACTCGTTATTTCGTATCTTATAATTTTGTTATAATCCTGAAATTTAGAGGTGAAATATACAGATATTTTCCCACAGAGTAACCCTTCACCGTTACCTTTTCGCGTCTTCAATCCGCGTCGATGTCCTCTTCTATCAAGAAGTAGTCTTTTTCGGGGTCTTGGAGGTCACCACCTACAATTAGATAATAAAAGATGAATATAATTCACCTTTGAGAAAGACGGATAAATTGAAAAGCGAGAAAGACGGTAATTTTATTACCAATTAAGATAGAGGACGATGAGAGGGAAAGAATAAGACGGAAATTAGCGGATTTGAGCAAGTAACGAAGGAGTAGTGACGATTTTGAGATTGAGCAAGTATGGAACTTAGGTTTTGGTGGTTACTTGATGAAGAAGAAGAAGAAGTAAGTGGAAAATGAGGGAGTTAGGGTTTGAGGGAGTATGAGGGAGTAAGAGGGAAAATATGGGAAAAAGCCCATATGCGTCTTAAGACGTAACTTACTCGGAAACTCGCGTAAAGTCTGAAAACGAACTCGGATTTTCTAAAATAGACACGAGAAATTAAATTCTAGACTAAAACTAAAATTCGCTGAAAAGTATCCGTATTATATTTTTACTATATAAATAGGGTACATTTGCGGGTGTTACAAGTGTGACAATCATGTTGTAAAATATTTCTCGATATCTCGAGAAACTATGTTGATACATGAAGTTTAGTGGGAGTAATACGGTTTTCATGAGTCTTATATGTGGAGACATATTGATCATTTTAGATGATGGAAGATTTTGGAGAAGTAGAATACATCTTTTAGATATCTTGATTTATGAAGATAAATCTAAAAGGATATTAGCGTTGAGTCAAAATTCTTATATTGATAAGATCTTTGACTAGTTACAGGAACTTGAACACATGATAATTGATTCCTTTTGCTTCCGCTGCGGGATCAATTATATACGCTGTGATGTATACTCAATCCGACATTTAGCATGCTTTGAGCATGACGAATCATTTGCAATCAAATCCAAGTGAGAGTCACTTGATAGCCACAAAGAACATCCTTAAGTACTTGCGAAGGACTAAACATATGTTCCATGTGTTTGGAGTTTACAGTGAGTTGTGTGTAAGGGGTTACACAGACTTCAGTTTCTAAACTAATCAAAGTGAGTTGAAATCACGAATTGGCTGTGTTTTATAGAAGATTTATCTGTTGGAAGAGTTCCAAGAAGAAAAGACTATTGGAAAGGTTCCAAGTAGGAATGACATTTTCAAATATAAATGTCATGTATCCGCTGGAATTGTTCCAGGCAGTTTATCATTGCGGATTTCAAAACGGAAATAGAGTACATTGCATCATATGATGATGCATATGAAAGTTGCTTGGATTCGACAGTATTGGAGGGACTAGAAGTAGTTCCTATAGTTGTATATCCTATCCCATGATACTGGTAAAACAGTGGGAGCTACCATTAGGCCAAGAGTCCTAAGTTTAGATTGAAACCAAGACATGTACTCATAAAGTTTTATGTAATATGAGATTACGTAGACAAAGAGAAATAGCAATCAGAACGATGGGAAAGATGCAAGTATTGCTAATCAATTAGCCATGCTTTTTGCAGGCTGAACATGATAGTCATGTCATTTCAATGGGATTGAAATATGTACCTGAATAGCTAAAGATTATGAGATATGAAATTATTGATAACGTATCAATTTTTCCAAATATTTGATAATCGCATTCATTGTTAGAGTTTCATTAAAAACTCCTTTATTTAGTGTGACTAAATTTTAATACTTTGTTTATCCGAATTATTTGAAAAAAAGGTTGAACCCAATTCAAGTGAACAGGATGAACTTAGTGTTTTGTACCTAGTCACTCATTTGAGGTGACGTCTCGAAGTGACTAGATTGTAAGTCGATCGATGGTTGGTTCAGCACCATGGGGTCATGGAGATGACTGGTCCTTTACATAGACAGACTGTTGAGTCTCTCTGTCGGGCAGTGACCATAATAGAGTCCCTTATAATAATGGTTGAAGCTTGGTCATGGCGGGGACTTCTATTTTATTCCTATGAGTCGATTCTTTAGACTGGCGACCATTTACCTGAGTCGGTGTAGTTTCCGATTGACTTTGGTTTTTGTCCTAGGTCGTGCCGTGAAAGGAGGCCGATGGACATCTTCTGGGTCATGGTGATCTGCATCATACAGTGTAAGATGGGTCAACAGGAATTGTCCACCCACGTTGGGTATTAACATCTTCGGGCCACTCGAGGAGTAGTAACTGGAAATGCGTGGCCACGCTCGGAAGAGATCTCTGGTAGATTTTCCGGTCAGACAGTTACTCTCCCAGATCGAGAAAACCACTCTATTTATAATTTCAATTGCAAGTGCGACCTGTAAGACACCTTGCAATGAGTGGGAGGATGTGACACAAAAGAGACAAGAGAATCGGTAGCACACAACTTGTCGAGACAAGTGGGAGAAATTGTTGGAGTAGGAGTCCTCCGCAATAGTGTTGCTACATGCACAACTTGTATCGGACAAGTGGGAGATTGTTGGAGTAAGTGTCCTCCACAATAGTGCATTTATATAATAAATCTCATTTGGAATATACGTGGCATGATTAGTATATTTTGATACTCCACGTCAGTTGATTAACGTAAATCGGTAACGCTTGGCTGACTAGAGTTTGACGTTATTGTCGTATGACGGCGGTAATCAACTGATCCCTTTAGGTCACACCTATAGGATGAGACCCAAATAGAATACTAATTATTTGTATACGATACAGTTTAATTAGGGCATTACATATATTTGATATGTACGTTTAGTTACGAGAGTTATTTATTGGAAATTGAGTTAGGAACTCATTCCACTTAAGTTTATTAGTCAATTATACGATAACTGACTGAATAAATTTTACGTCTTATTTTAATACGATTAAATAAGATTTAATTTAGTGATTAATCGTTAATTCATTAAATTAGTTGAGCTAATGCATATATTTTGTGGTAGAGGTAATTAGTTAATTATATTTACAAGGAGTTGTAAAATAAATTAACTAGGCATTGTGGGACCCATTATATATTGATATAATGATAAAATGTCACTTAAAAGTTAAGTACATATTGTTTATTAATTTGTGTCATATAATTGTTATATGATCAAATTAACACTTAATTATACAAGATAATTAAACATATGATTAATAAGTATTTGTGGGACAAATATCAAAAATCAAAATGGACCATTATAAGTCACAATGGTCTGGTTTTGTGCACATGGAAGATGCATGTGTGTTATTCTTTTCTTAACACACAATTCACTATGTTAATAGTGATATATCATCCTAGCTTTAATCATTATAACTTAACCCATACTCTACCTTCTTACACAAGAATAAAATAAGCAAACTTGAGCCCTCTTGGAGCTCATGTCATCCGGCCTTATGGCCTTTATATTGACCAAACGTTGTTCAATTTTTGATGCTTCTTTACTTGCTTATTTTTCTTACTTCTATCACTAACTCAACTTCTCTCTAAACTCTCTTATACACTAATATTCTCTACATATTACTAGTGTAAGTAATACAATAATATTAGTAGAATTTATCTTACTTATTATCTAGTTAATAATAATCTAAGATTATTTGGGTTTAGTCTTGGGTGCAACAAGAAGGAGACCTTCTACTTTGGAGGTTGTTTTATGGAGGATCATCCACTATGTACATGCTCAAGAACAATAAGAAGGAGTTCTTATTGTGCCCATATTGAACCGAAAAATCCCAATGTAAGGATGTTTTCGTCTTAGCTTTTCTCTTATGCTTTTATATTTGCATGCATGATAACTAGATCCTAAATCATTAGGTTAATGTAATTTAATAAACTAATTAGAGGAGTCTAATTAGAGATCTAGGACTTTCAAGTTCAAATGTCTTGTGGAGGAATTTTTGTGTGGAAGGGCCAATGTATGTAATGTAGTAGTTTTGGATTAGGTTGTTGTATCGGATTGTGACGGTTTTGAGGGTACCTTTGGTATATGATGATGTTAGTTTTAGCTTGAATGCTTGATTTCTTTGGTTTGTATTAAGGGTGTGAACTTCGGGGACGAAGTTCATTTTTAAGGAGGGAAGAATGTAATAGCTCGGATTAGTTTAGTAAGACTTTTGTTTTATTATTGGTTATTGGTCTTAGTGTAAGTTGATAGACACTTGGTGTTAGTCTGTTTCGAGGTGATATGTGATTTATATGTGATTGGTTGACTCCTTGTGTTTGGGATGTTAGGAGTTTGGTTAGAGGTCATAGAGTTGGTCTTGTTGTGTACGAAATGTGGCTTGTGCTGTGTGTAGTTAGAGATAGCGCATTCTTGCTAGTTTATATCATATTTATGTTGGTGGTTATTGATTGGTAGTATGCATGTGTCATAGATGATGTTTTTGTGTGTGTCAAATGTGTTGTTATGTGTTTTTGTGGCATATTCTTAGCATATGCGTTGTGTTATGTTGTGTTTTGTGACATATGCTTAGCATATGTGTTATTGTTGTGGTGTCGTGTCTTGTGTTGATAGTTGGTTAATGGAGAGTGTTTGTATGTGATGTAAGTTTTACTTAACCTCGCAAGCGAACGAGTTATCGTTGGGTATTGCAAGGGTCGTATCCCAAGGGACGGTAATTATGGTTCTAAGACGGTTAAATCAAATTCTAGTTTAGTTCTAGCTAAAAGCAAGTTGAAGATGACTAATGCTAAACAAGACTAACAAGAAGGCAAAGATGCGATTAAAAACAAAGATTAAAAGAAACTAGGGTGAATGGGTTCATTAATGTAAGGCATAAGTCAGTTATGGTGGGGGTTAAGACTAGTCTAATGATGAGACTAGGCATGTCTCCACCTCTTGGTGCAAGACGATTAATAGGCAAGCCTCCACCTCTCGATGCGAGACGAGCCCTAGTCTAAGGTTCGATTGGGTTCTCGCCCTAACCTCCTCCAAAACATCCAACACACACACAAATACCATATAAGTCTAAGCTCTTACTCAAACTAGTAATTAAACATGGAAAAGACTCAAATCACTCATTCAAGCATTCCAACAAACACCTTGTGTCACAAAACAAGTAGACTACCAAAAGACTTAATCTTTATGCCCAATTACTATAATCGACCCACAAACCTACAATAATCCCCCATCTACCCTAGTGATACACTACTCACTCCTATTAATGAAGGAAAACATTAAAGATAAAGACTTTGATATCAAATAGACAAGGAAAGGAATAGAGATAAGAAATATACCAAACTTGTAAGAAAGATTGAAACTTGAATTAATAATGGAAGAAAGAGTCTCCTCTTGTCTTCAAATTACAGCCCAATTCTTCACTAGTAACTAAGAGAAAGGCTAGATCTACTAATAACTAACTAGGAAATTGAGTTATTATCACTAATTAAGAGAGATTAGAGTGCTAATTAGGGAAATGTTTCTTACTAATTACTAGGGTTCTTGTTTAGGGTTGTGTTTCCAAAATGAATTAAGAGAGGGGTATTTATAGGTTGGTAGGATTAGAGGGTTCAAAAAGGAGAAGAGGTGAAAATGCGGACAAGGGGTCCCAGCCGACCGGCCGGCCGCCGGTGGCCTGGACCGACTAGGACTTCCTGCTCTTTCTTCATCTTTCTTTCTTCTTCTTCCTTCATGGCGTCTCCCCAGCCGGTTTGGCCGGCCGCCGGTGGCCAGGACCGGCTGGGAGTGGCAACTCCTCTTCCTTTTTTTTCTCTTGGTGTTGACTCCCCCAGCCAGCCGGCCGGCCGCCGGTGCCCTAGAGCGGCTGGGGCTCCCTGCTCTTCCTTCATCTTTCTTGCTTTGTTGGGGTTAGGTGGGTGCTCAGCCGGCCGGCCAGCTGCCGGTGGCCAGACCGGCTGGGATTCCCTTCCTTTTCCTTCTCTTCTTTTCTTCATTTCTTCTTCTCTTTTCCATGTGTATTTGTTTTGTGACGTTTTCTCGGTTCTCATCCCGTTTGTCCTTGTCTTGGCATATTTCCTATAAAATGAGATGGAAATAAATAATATGAGAGTACACGGGATGAGGGCCAGAATACGATAAAACCGACGCTAAACTAAGCTAAATACGCCGAAACATAAGAGAGTAAAGAGGGGAAACGGTCTAAATTAATCGTATATAAGTATGGTAGGAGTATGAGTTCGTTCTTAAGGAGGGAAGACTGTTATAATCCTTATTTCTGTGTGTAGGGGACTCGCCGAGTAGAGCTTACTCGACCGAGTACATAGGGTACTCGACCGAGTACATAGGGTACTCGACCGAGTGATATTGGCTAGTGTCTTTGGCTATGTTCTCATCTCGTGTACTCGACCGAGTGAGTCATACTCGACCGAGTACGACGGAAAGCGTAGATTAGTCGGACGAATCATAATTTACTTTTTTCATTTCTTAATACAAACCCTAACTTTAAAATCCTCTCAAAACTCCTAAAGAAACCTTTCATCATCTCGTGCCGGATTCAACATGTTTTGTCATCGATTGATTACTTTGGTAAGTATATTTGTTTATGTTTGATTATTGTTATATTGGTTACCCTAATTGAGTTGGGGAGAGGGAATTATGATGTTGATGGTATGAATATAATTTGTATAGGAGGGGAGTTCGTAGAAGAATACTTTTGACTTGCTTTGCTTGCTAATGGGAATTTTCTATAAGGTAGGGTTTCCTACTCAGTATTTGCATTACTAATTGATGGCATGAGATTGTTGATTTACAATATGTGATGATTGTGATTGTGATATTGATGATGGTCATTGTTGTGACAATGATGGAGTTGGAGTTATTGATGATGGTCATTGTTGTGACAATGATGGAGTTGGAATTATTGGTGATGGTTACTATGGTATGGGTGATTCCCTTGGGAGACGGATCACACCCCGCGTTCGTTCCCGTGGTTATCCGGTCACGTAGGGGATATGCACATTAATGCTCCGGGTCTATCTTGCTATGGCGAGATCGAAGTTCGACGCCTGTGGTTGCGGTCCAGGATCAATTGGTGGTATTGTATAGCAGGGATGGTAACCTGAGTCTACTGAGGTGTCCGCTGCGGTGGTCCTATGGTTTCTCTTTCCCTTGTGCTTATCTTGTACGTTGGTCGGTATATGCGAATTCTGACCCCTTTACTGTTTTACAAAACTGCTGTGATCCTTTGGGGGATGGTGAGAAGGTGATCGCAGGTAATCGATGGAACTACGTTGGGATCGAGGATGGGATCACCATGTTATTGAAGTCATATACATTGATTAGTTATTTTATAATACTTTAACATTGTTCAGTTTGGATTATTGGTCACACGGTAGGTCGTCGGTTTTGAGAACATGTATTGATATTTAAACAACGATAAATAAAGGCACCTCGAGCAACCGAGATGGTAGCCCTCCCATGTGCTAAGGGGGTCTTGTAAGGCACCTTGATGTATGGGGGTGTTACAGTTGGTGACTTGATATTTTTGATCTTTGGAGTTGGATAACTATACTATTGTCTTATGGATCGTGCCTATAGTAAGACTAGTTGTTAAAAGTGAGAAAATACGAATGATGCTTTGAGTTGTAAGATTCTTTTGAGGCTAAGTGATCTTCTATAGAAGTACTACTGTGTGTTTTTATATAGTCTTGGTGGAAAAGTGTTCCTCGCTCTAATTTTTGGTTTCGAGGTTATGATCTTAATTTTTGGTGTTGGAGACTCGTTTGAGGTATTAAAATGGCATGGTAAGTTGAGCCATATTACTTGAGAATTATATATATATGAGTAAAATTCAATGATGGGAGCTATGATGGAAATGCTTTAGGATGCTGATGCTGACGTTTTGTTTGGTGTTCTACCTTGTGGACTATATGAGTTGAAAATGGACTATTATAGAGAAGTGTTTGTTAGTCCTTCAGTTTATGAAACCATTGAGGTTGTGTTGGATATTAGAGTTAAGAGAATGTTATTATTCTTGAGTTGCAATTTTTTTTGGGGATCCGTGATATTTTAAAGGATGGATGAATTCGGAATTAATCGATTTGTCGGATTTAGTTGACCCCTCTTTTGATGATTTGTGGTAAGGTGGTCCCTAATGAGAAATCTTTATTTGAGGGATAAGTTGTTTTGCTATCGAAGTAGGTTGAAAGAAGAAGTTTCGTGGGCTTTTGAAGGACTCGATTTTGAAAGTTGGTCATTTTGATATAAGGCTCTAGATACTTATAGGTTGACTTTTTTGGATAAAACATAAGTTATGGGAAGTATTTGGATTAAACCTTATATTTTTCCTCGTACCATTATCCTTCTTCCTTCATTCCGTTTAAATTTTGTTAAGCTTGTTCTTTAAGAGCATGTGTTCTCTTACTATTTCCTTACTTGGCTATCTTCAGAGCTCTGGTATTTGCTTCAATTGCTTTCTTTTGACCTATTATCCTTATCATTTATCGCATTCCTTCCTTGAGATTTCCTAGCCTATCATATCTTGTAGTTACATTCTCCCTTCTCTGGTGAAGTAGTTGTCTTGTTAACTAGTGTAAAGAGTCGGTGAATTGTGTTTTGAGGATGCTTGGGCTATGGTACCTACCCGTTTATTCGAGTTATTTTCATGTTTATTTTGATCATAGGATTTGAAGTTGAACCCAGTGGTGGTAATATACCTTCTTGGTAGGTTTAGATTTCCGAGCATGATGTTGTAATGCTCTCTCGAAGTTCGAGTTGATCGTGAAACTATTTTGCCTTTGTTGAATTTTATAATAGTGTACTTGGAGGTCATTTTTAAATGTGTTGTCTGTAAATGTTGGATTCTGGCAGAGATTTCACTTTGCGGTAATCAGAAATGGTGTCAAATGTTTGAGGAATATTTTTATTAATAGAGACCGGTGAATGTGAATTTTAGATGGGCTAGATGATTTATGTGCTTGGCAATATTTGTGGTTGGAATTAGTAATTGTTCTTTCTTGAGGTATTCTGGTTTGAGGATGAGAAATTTCATTGTAAGCTTTGGATAGTGAGCTTTAAGGTAATGTGAATCGGAGAATTTGAATGGTAAACCTATTCACCTTGTGGTTGGTAGTAGATATGGTCTTTTAGATGTGATTACTTATGTTGGTGTTTCTAGGCATAATAATGATTGGATTAAGGATGTTAAAATTATTAAAGATTTTGTATGTGGACCTTTGATAGAGGACTTTACCTTTGTGTGAGACCTTAGTTGATACTAGTTGGGTTTTAGATAATTGGGTTAGTAGCTTGGGCTTGTGATTGTAAGTAATGTTTGTGGAATCTAATGATTGAAATTGTTATGGTGTGACTTGGGTAAGTTACATCTCTTCAGGACTAAATTATTAGTGGAGTTGGTACTGTCGATCTGAGGAAGTCCTTTCAAATGATGTGTCTATAAGATAGGTTTGGTAAATTGCCCCAGAAATCGATCATGATGGCTTCGGATTTGGGGCTAGAGTATATAACATATCCCTGCTGCATAATTTTTTCCCACCTCTTTGATAGTATACTTTATTGTTCATTCCTCTATTATACATCTTGATAAGGTTTCTTTCGGGTATCAAATATATTTTTTTTTATCATTCCTCTCTCAATGCCCTTCAAATCAACTCTTTATTGAGTTGATACTCTTTGGACATTGTCCTACTTTTCGCTCTTCCCCTTTTCGATAAGCCCTTTTGGTTGTATTTGATCTTGTCGTCGATAAAATTGTATGATTGTTGACCCTTCTATCCCTAAGTGTCCGATCTATTTCATTTGCTTGTTGTGTGTAGATTATGTTACCATGATTGTGATTTTGGTGCTCAGGTTACTTTTATGAGTGTGTAATGTCTTGTTGTCCTGAGTTGATACTTGAGGAAATTTCTAAATTTTTATGTTGAGTTTCAAGTTATCCTTTTAAAGGAGTTTAGAAATGGATTTTTCTACCTTCGCTTTGAAAAAAAGGATGTTTAGAATTCTTGTTCGCGCCGAGCACTATTTTGACACTTCTTTGAAGTGGATGTTTAGAATTCTTGTTCGCGCCGAGCACTCTTTCAATCCATTGATAAAGATTTATAATTTTGAAAACGCTTCTGAAAAATTTTCCAAATATTTTATATTTGGGATGTCAATCCTTATGAAGGTTTTTGGATGTCGATTTTGAAAACCAATTTCGTCCTTGTGACTCTAGTTTCTACTTTTTAAAAGGAGGGGTAATTGTAACACCCGCGAATTTAGCGATTTGATTTGATTAATATTTAGTTACGGTCATTATTGTAGTTAGCTTTCAATTAAGACTTAAATAATATTTTAGCTTAATGGGTAGAAACTGTGTCGTTTTTGTCCGTTATGAGTCCATAATGGGACTCTACTCGAAAATCCAAGTGGGTAATGTAATACTCCGTATTTTAATGTGGTACTCGGTCGAGTAGGTGGTACTCGACCGAGTGGACCGTTTCGATTTTATGTCGGTTCATTTAATTGTGATTAGAAAGAGGGTTATTATATATAGTATGCTTAGCTTCAATAATCAGTTTACAAACCCTAAAGTCGTTCCTAATATTTCTCTCATCATTTCCCCATCTTTTTAATAATCTAAGAGAAGAATGAAGGTTCATGCTTCCAGTAATTAGGGCTTTCATCCTTGCAATTGATCTTATTCTTTTATTGTAAGTCGTTTATATACTTTGATCATTAATTATATTTTAGAGTCTATGACTGTGTTGAATGAGTCGTGCATCATCACTTTTGATTAGGGTTATAATGATTTGATTATTACAACAGTTTACAGATTCTTTTGGTCGTCTTGTTCAATTGTTTTCGCTATTGTAAATACGTTTTCTTGGAAACGTTTTAAAAAAAACTATCGTTTACACAAAGCGAATTTTATCTCTGCCAAATTTCATAGCCGGATTCCTTGTCATTTGTCATGTGTGATTTATTTATGAATATTTATCCAGAATAATGCAAATTTGCTTATGTCAATTGAAAAGCTTCTGAAACCTAATTTATATGTTGAATCTAATCTGGTTATTTTTCACGCATTATCCTTAAAGAGTTTAGATGATGATAGGCGTTGTAATTTTCTCAAAAATAATATTTTAAACCTATTTTATGAATCGTTACATTTTATGCAACGAGTTTTGTCAGTTGTGATGAATCGGTCTTTTGAGCCGTGATAGATTGGTAGTTCGGTTACAGGTCTTATAATAAGCGTTGTAAGTAAGAGTCTTAGGGTTCTAGAACAGTTGGCCTTGCATTGATTGGATTTTTATGGAATTAGTTAGACATTTTATAGTCAGGGTGTTCTATGATGAAGAGTAGGGGGAAGTCGAAGTTGGTTCTTAAGTTGAGATTACAACATAGGTCATGATGATTCTAGTTATGGGCATGTTTAATTGATTGGATATTATGTAATTATACATAATTATGTTAATGTAGGGGATGGATTTGTGAAGGATCAACATGTGAATACTTGTGATCGGATTTGCTTTCAAGTAGGGTTTTCCTACTCGGTACTTTTGTATGTTGTTCAATGTGATAAGATTGTTGTTATGATTGTTGTTTTTTGTTGGTGTTGGTGATTGTGATTGTTGTGATGGTGATGATGATGGTGGTTCAGAGTTTTGAGTTGTGTTACTTGGTTACTATTTTGGTAGTCCGACGAGAGACGGACCACACCCCGAGTTCGCCTCTCGTGGGTCTCCCGCCACGAGGGGATGTGCACATTAATGTTCCGGTTGTCTCGCTATGGCGCAGAGGGAATTTCGATGTCCAGTGCTAGGGTCTGGCATCAATAGGTGGTTTGCAGGTCAGGTCTACAGCCTGATGCTGATGGGGTTACCGCTGCGGTGGTCCTCCGGTTATTGGTATTTGATGGTGTTGTTGGTGGTGACTCATGGTTTCATATTTCTCTTATTATTGTCTTATGCGTTGAATGATGTATGATGGTACTGACCCCGTTTATATTTTCTAAAACTGATGTGATCCATTGGGGAAATGGTGAGCAGGTGGCTAACAGGTAACGTGTTGAGCTCGCATTGGGGATTGGATGGGATCGTCGCTGACGACTCTTAGTTTCTGATGTCACTTAGATTGTCTTTAACTTTGACTTTATTATTGTTAGTTTGAAATATTGATATTTGAGATAGTTTCAGTTGGTTTGAGACAATGTAACCTTGAATTAAACTCTTGATTATTAAGTATTGTTTCACTATTGTCTATTTGATATGTACTACCTCGGGCAACCGAAATGATAGCATCCTGATTTACTAAGGAGGACTTATAAGGCTCTTTGGTAGACATGGGTGTTACAGGTAAACCCCTACTTTGAGTTTGGGTATTTTGTTACCCATATTCTTAAAACAAACCCACCATAAACTCCGTCTCCCTCCTCACTTTCAGGAAACACCATCTTCCTAATTAACCCTAAAACCTCCATTAAACCTTCATCTTAAAGTTTCAAACTTTCATATCTCCTTCTTTCCTCAACCAAATTTTGATTCGTTTCTTGTTTTGAAACTCTTTCTTCTTCCTCTTTCTTTCTATGTAATACATTTTTACCTTCTTTGCCTTTCAAAAATCCCATCTTTTCTTAGAGATATGTTTCGTCCCACAATTCCGATTTTTTACTTGTCTCAGAGGAAGCTATGAACTATGAAGACCGGAGAAATAATTTCATCCTTTAGAAGAAAATCGCAAGCTTAGAAGACGCTAAATGAGGTAATGTTGACGAGTATGATATCACATTATGTGTTTCTGTATGTGCATTAGCGTAGTGTTTAGTGATAAAGATGAATTCTTTGTTGGCCTTATAATGAGATTAGGTTTCCTAGATGTTGAATGGTTGAATAATGGCTCAATTTCTATGAGAAGTTGGATGTTGATAAATTGGTAATTCATACGTCCCCTTTGAGACTAATTATGAGTTAAAAGTCATTAAAACTTGTTTAATGACGCCCTTGATATTCATATTGCATGGTTGTGACTCACATGATGCCTCGAATATTGTTTGACGTCGGATTTGAGTGGATATTACAAGTTAATCGAGTTTTGTATGCCTAAAGACGGATTTTGCGGAGTTTCGTGACTGAGGTCTCCTAGTCGGGTGACTGGCCGCCAGTGGTCGGGTAGGATGGGAACCCCATGTATGTCAAATGGTGAATTTGAGCAATGTAGGTTGTCCCAGCCGGGTGACCGGCAGCCGGTGGTCGGGCCGGCTAGGAGCCTCCTTTGATTTTATTAATTTTTAGACGAGTGAAGAGTGTCCCAAACGCTGGTCGGCCGACCGGCTAGTAGGCCCTTGTATCTTTGTTGAACTTTTGTGACTTGCCGTGGCCCCCAGCCGGTGGGCTGGACCCCCCACTGCCGGATGGGAACCCCCTGCTTCCGTTTCCTCGTTTTTGGTTGGTGCCTAGGTGCCTAGCCGGTGGGCTGGTCACCGGTGCCCCGCGGCTGGGGACCCGTTCATTCCCCTTTTTCATTTCTCTCTCACATGATAATATAAGTGATGAATATATGAATCGTTTACACTCTAGTCTTATGAAATATTATAGAATATTCATGTTTGAGCTATATTGTATCTCACATGCCCTATTCACATGTTTATTAGTGACGTTTTTGGATGTTTCACTCATTTGAGTCATATTTCACTTGAAAAGTCGGTTGAGTCGTATTTGTTGAATTGGATGATGTGGAACTCTCAATTCCCGTTTTTACCCGTATACTCGTTAGACTTTATGTCAGAGCGATGGGGCACAATCTCTTATATGTTAGTAGGAATATGACGACGTTGTTGGGAGGCAAACGCTTAGCGTTGATCGACCCAGCTGTCAAATGTTGTATTCTTGCGAGGTGGTGTCATTGCATGTAGCGTACTTAGCTTGCTTGACCTCTGCTTGATTTCTCATCTTCGTTTGTCGTACTGCCGGAGTATGAGTACATATTATTGTGACAACCTTTCTCGCTGGCCGTACTGCCGAGATTTGGTATACTTATTCTCCATCTGCCTCTGTCGTTGACCGCCCTGGGCGAGGTCCAAACGAGGGAAGGCTTATGGTGGATACCTAGGCGCCCAAACTTAAAATAAAAAAATATGGCTACTTGCTAACTTCGACTGGGACTGGCCAGGGAAAGATCATGAAAGTGGGCTCAACCAGCAGGCCCGTAATGCATTAAATTTTTTTATCTTTTTTTCGGGTCCGATTATTTACCCCAAAAATTTATACAATAAATTGGATAGGTTGCCAATAACCACGCCCGCTAAATAGAAACATTAAAATAAAAGCCTATACAAAATGAGCACCTAGGAAAAAGAAGGTCCGGAGGAACTCGAATGTTTATTAGGACAAGCAAGAAGTTTCCGTTGTGAATCAGATAGATTCATATCTGAAAGAGTTTGATAAAACGTTCTTACAAAATGGACTATTTGTCCCTCTGTTAGAGATGTTCCAGAAATGTCTGTGATCGAGTCAATAGTTCTACGAACGAATAGATCGGATCGAATTGCTGTTAGATTTGGGGTACTCGGCTTCCGTTCTGTCGACTGAGTCTTGGATGTGTGCAAGCCTGTCCAATGTCGAATCGGGTACACGCCTCGTCGCCTTGTCCCGAGAGTCTGGCGAGATTTAAACTAGGTCCGTATTATTATCGTAGTCCTACCGGGAGGATTAAAGTCTAGAGTCGTCTTGTCATGCAAAGTACCGATGCTAGTGCATTTCATTTACCGTGAGATTTTGTTTGCCTCAAATGATGGTGGATTATGATGATATGTTTCTTGCATATGACTTGATGCTTGATTCGATTATTGGGTGTTTTATATTGGTTGGTTGTCCTGTCTCTAGCGTCTTCGATTAAATGGATACTAGCGGTGAGATGCAAGCCGCTTAGTAGTGATATAGTTACCAAGGTGTGTCTTCCCGAGTCTTAAAAGTATGTTGGTTATATCGTTGATAATTCTCACATGCTCATATTGTTGGTGTGTAATGATAACGTTTTAATCAGGGGTGATATTTATATATGTATGCTAATGTATGCTTATATCCTCTAATTGGTTTGTTTTCATGTGATATGGCTGGGAGAACCCTCGAGTTACTCTCCACTGACTGTGACATTCATTTTTAATGAATGAACAGGTTGCAGGTTTGTGTTTTGTATTTATCAAGGGATCGGGATCCCTTTTGTTTATTTAAATTACAGTTTTGTATAAAAGATTTCTTAAGTATGTTTTGGTTTTGTAATACATAGTGACATTTGCGGTTTTGCCTCTAAAGGTTTTAAAAATCTCGTATTTTCTGTTGCAAACCTATGTGTTTACTTTATTGCATTATCGCGGGGTGTCACAGAGGAACCTTCAATCTAGGTTATCTACAATCCACGACTTCAATAATGCCAAAAGAACGCCACTTGCAAATACCAACAACATTCCCCTTCCACATTTATACAATTGAACCGTGGTAGAATAAAACCTAAATTGAGAATCTAACAAATGCGTATTAAAGGAATTAAAAATAAATTAAAAGCAAGAGTTGTCTGGTAGAAGGAGGAGAGAGAAACTGAGTATTAGAATATAGCAGGACAAGGAGATAAAAAGGAGGACTAAGAGTGGATAAGATAACTGGAAATAGAAATAATGAAAGAGGAGTATGATTACTAATAGATGTGGGAATGGGTAAAAAAGGAAACCAATTTATGACTTAAGATGGAAATTCAAAATTAAAGCTCAAATTAAATATTACAACTTAAGGATGACATTTGGTAGTCTTTTCAACCCGAACCAATCAATGTGGTAGTAATGTTTAAAGAAATAATAGCTCGGTAGTAGTTCTTAAAACAGTGCCTACTAATGAGTAATAATTATTTACATGTTTATGTCTCCCTTTAGTCACTTTTATGACGGTTTTCTGCTTAATTATGTGATTAGATGTCATTATATTATATAATGTCGACACTCCCGCTTTTCTGTTTTATTGTGTAGATTCGGTGCGATTCGGATGCATAGGATCCCTTAAGAGGCGAAATGGACTCGGACATATAGAGAATTTATGACCAAGAAAGAAACAAGAAGGAATGTTAAAGAAATTAGTTAAAAAGACCAAACAAATGTGAAATGAGAAGAAAGAATGGTTGCTTGCACAAATATTGATTTCAAACATAAGTATCTTGAGTTCTACAACTCTTATCAAGGCGACTCACATAGGAAACGAAAGCTCTTCGTCTCAGCTTTCGAACGATAGGTCATACGTCCAATTCCGATAAGTAACGAAGAAATGACAGATGTTCGAAATCAGTGCGCGGAGCTAAGATGTAACACCCATAATATTAGCCGTCATAATTTAATAATGTTATATTGATATTAGTTAGCGTAATTTTAGATTTAGAATAGAACTTAGCTTTCCGTGTCTAATTTAGCCAATCCGAGTCCATAATCGGACTCTACTCAAAATTCCGTGTGAGTAAGCCTTACGTTACAATTTTGGGCCTATAGATCGTTTCAACCCATCCAAAAGACCAACCCAAAACTCTCATTTTTCCACTCAACTCTCAGCAGACTATTCACTCTCCTTCAATAACCTCATAAAAACTCACAAAAACCCTAACCACTCACCATTGTTGAACTTCATGCTTTTCCACACAAATCCCACCATATCTCACTCAATTCTTACCCAAATTCATTGATTCTTAGCTAGTTCTTCTTCTTTTCTTCTTCTCTTTCTATTAAGGTAATAAAAATCCCGTCTTTGTCACTTTCATTTTCTCAACTTTTTCTCAAGGTGAAATATTCATCTTTTCATATGAATTTGTAGGAGGAGACCTTCAAGATCCCGACAAGGATTATTATCTTGTGGAGGAAGACTTAGTAGACGAGTGAAGATGCAAAAAGGTAACGGTGAAGGGTTACTCAATATCAATATGTGTTTTAATGTTTTAATTGTAGTTTTAGTTAGGAAAACATGTAATCTTTGCCTTAATTTCATGAGGAAATGTGCTAGTTGTTCCTTCATATGTGTGAATTCATCTTCTATGCTTATCTTTCACTAATCCTATGCTAAGATATGTTCAAGTTGTTAATTATGCCTATTTATCATGTTTGAACATGAGTTGGGCAATAAATGTGCTTTTGTTTTGCCTTAATTGATTTTACCCAATGATTGGTGATGATTAAGATGCATTAAATGTGGTTTGATATTGGTAAATATTGTTGAAATTGAATGAGTATCAAAGGAGTGTGAGTTTTGGATGTTGTTGAAGTTGGTTTTTGTGTATGTGTGTCCCAGCCGGCCGCCGGTCACCCCAACCGGCTGGGAACCCTCTGATGTTAATTGGTCAATTTTGAGAATTTTGGTGTTGTGTGAGTCCCAGCCGACTGACCGACCGCCGGTCTTCCAACCGGCTGGGCATACCTGTGTAAGTTTAGTTGATTTTATTTAGACTGCGAGTCCCAGTCGGCCACCCATGCAGCCGGTCCCACCGGCTGGAACTCTCCCCCTTCCCATTTTCTTCATTTTTCTCATTTGGCCTATGACCCCTGGCCCCTGCCGGGTAGCCGGCAACCGGTCACACCCACCGGCTAGGCATCCCCTGTATTTTATGGTTGTTGTTATGTGTTGCTGAGGTACCAGCCGGGTACCCAGTCCACTTGACCGGCTGACATCCCTTGAGACTCTTTCTCATTTCTTTTCCATATGTCTTCACATGTAATAGTTTGTATGGTTTGTTTATCTTATAAACTTACGTAATAACGTTAAATATTCATGTTTAGAATGTATGATATCTCACATGCTTAAACCACATGCTTTGTGACGGTTTTTGATATGTCCCTTCTTAGTCAGTTTTACCTTATGTATTGATGTGAGCACTATGTGTTGAGTGCTTGAACTCTCATTCCCCGGCTACACCCTTATCCTCGTTATACTGGAGAGTCGGAGCGATCGGGTGTATCCTTGATGCTTGTATGCATTTGTTAATGAGGATATGATGACGTTGTTGGGAGGTGAACGCAATGCATTGATCGACCCGACCATCAAATGTCGTATCCTTGCAAGGTGGTGTCATTGCATGTAGCGTACCGCTTGTCAATGATTCTTGTACTCTTTCCGCCTCTTTCGTGTAGTTTAGCCGAATTTGGGGTACTCGACTTCCTTTGTGTGGATCGAGTCTTGGATGGGAAATGTTTATCGCATGTCGAAGTAGAACATGTTCATTCCGAGAGTCTAGCCAGGTTTAGACTAGGACCGTATTAATATCGTCGTCCTACCGGGAGGAAATGAGTCTTTCATATACGAAATGTTTATCGTGTATGGTTCAGGGAAATGTTTATCCCGTGGACGTATTTTGATCATACTTGCTATGTACATTGTGCTAGTGCGTGTCCTTAACCGTGAGAGTATATCTTTGACGACTTGTGACCGTTGGATGCCTTGAATTGGTTTGTTTGTCAAGTCTCTACCTTATCAAGTCTATGTCACTAACAGTGAGATGCAAGCCCTAGTGTGTATATAGTTGCTTAAGGGTGTCATTCCCGAGTCATAGCATGATGATTATGATTTGGCATTTCACTTACTTATATCATATTATCTGGAAATTAATGTTTGCACTTTGCATGATCCTCTTGTACATGCGTTTCTACATGTTTAATTGTCGTTTATGTATGTTTACTTGTAATATGGCTGGGAGAACCCGGAGTTACTCCCCACTGACTGTGGTGTTCATATTTTATGAATGTACAGGTTGCATGGTTGGATCTTTACTTGCGTTTTGGGTTCGTGTGTGAGCTAGCGGGCGTTGGCCTTTGGCGATTCACCTCTTGACGTTTTTAGCTAGTTCACTAGACTTTATTTATGCTTTGACTACGTTTTGAGAGACTATGTCTCCTTGTAGTATTTTTATACTTTGGTTTGTATTTATTTGACACTCCTCGTATTTTCCCCTTGGCATGTAAAAAGTTTCAAAAAAATCGTATTTTCCGATATATAATCGCATGCTTGTTATGTTTTATTTCCGCTATCGCGAGGGTTGTCACATAAGAACCCGACTCGATCGAGCACACTTACCTTTGATCGATCGAGCAACCAAGTATCTCAAAATTTACGGGTTTCTTTATTTCGGTTTTATTTCACTGTTATGTTAGTATAAATAGGAAACTTGTCTATTGTTATTAGAGTACGATGTTTATTACTTTGAGACTCCTAAAAACTCGTAAAATTAGGTTGCTACTCATATTATTCCAGATCTACAAGTTTATTTCTTTAGTTCATCGAGCCTTTGAATTCATTAATTGCATTTCTTCTACTCTTGTTATTATTAGTTGAAGTACAAAAAAATTGGAAATTCTACGGTGTACCCTCGTGATTTTTAGTTTTATATGGCGTACCGCTACATTTTTGAAATTCTACGGTGTACCCCTAAACTTTATACATTAGTCTATAAAATAACCTTATTGATTGTCTTTACTAAATTAACTTCTATGTTGATATATTAAACCATCTTTTTACGCTCCAATTACTCGACAACCTACTCAATTACTTAGTAGTTCGCCGAATTATCCATTAACCCACCAAATAATATACAAATCTAACTAATAGATCATGAATTCTCATTTCATGTATCATAACGTAGGCTTTTAATGGTAGTTTGTGTTTATTTAAAGTGATTTGTGATGCATTTTATAGCAAAGGATGATAAGACATTAAAGAGTCATAGTAAACTAGAACCACGGTTGTTTGATGACCGATAAAGTTAATGCAGACTTGAAGGAGGTCATCTTGGAGAAATAAGTAAGAAGTTTAAAGGTACACCGTAGAATATCCCAAAAAAAAATCAATTGGTTTGTTAATCATCTCTTTTATGTTATTAATTATGTTTGCCTATACTTATTTAAATTATCGATGTTAATTTCGTTATGAGGTACTATATCTTTAATGTAGGGTTAACGGGGATCTAGGTTGTTAAAAGGGGATTGATTAATGAATTGATTGTTAAATTTCAATTGTTGTTGTTCAATTGTTGTTTTACTTATAATTAATTGATTTAATGATCAGAGTTAATTAATTAATCTTGCAAATTAGGATTATCACTGAGCGGGTTATGACTAATAAAGGTTGCGACAATTGAATAAAGTAGCTTAATGATAGCGATCACATGTTAAGTTTAGATCTAAAGGACATATTAGAGTCGACCGATCATTTGACCTTAAATAACTTAATTGCTCATTTAATTAATTAAATCTTACCCCGGATAACTAACTTAGTGAACCCGATCCCTAGACTCTTTTAATATATTTGAACCCGTCTTCTATTATCGCAATTAGTTATATAAAATCAACTTAAACCTAAGATCTGTTACCTTTCAGGTGGACTTAGTTATTAATTAGAAAACTAGATTATTACCGCCTCCCTGTGTATTTGATGTATAGGTAAGTAAGTGCAATTGGTTTTAGTTTAAAAAAAATGGAACTCAAACAAATTTGGAGGGAAAGTATAAATCTTCCATTTTTTTCACCCACCAAAACGTTCGCCACATTTTTGTGGTGATTTAGCATGACCGATAAGAAAAATCCAACTTGTTTGTGTGATAAAGTACTAGTATGATCCCGCGCGAATGCGCGTTTGTTTAAGATAAAGATATTAAAGAATTTAATAATTATACTACTGGTATTAACGTAATGTTTTTTTTATAGGTACAACACTTTTTAGTGTGTATCGGATTGTCGGTTTTACTAAAGTTTTTTTGTTAATTTTGTTTTAAAAAATATTTTTGCCTTACAAAACTAACGAAATATTTGGATTCGGCATAGGGTATTATGGAAATTAGTAAAACCACTACGTTAATACTCTAAACCGTTTAGTAAAACCACTACGTTAACACTATATATTTCAATCCGATGGATACAACACTATATATAGAATTTCGTTAATACTCTAAACCGGCATAGGGTACAACACTAATTTAGATATATATATCATTTCAATAAATATGTTTTTATTGAAATGATATATATATATATATATATATATATATATATATATATATATATATATATATATA
>JAIUZE010074880.1:32781-59385 GCA_022085475.1 Heliosperma pusillum
ATGAAGAAAAAGAGTGGAAAATGGGTATAAATACTAGGGTTTGAAGGAGATGATTGTGTGTGTCTCACAATCCTAACCTTTCATTTTGTTCTAATCCTAGCCCTTCATCCTCCTAATCCAAGGGCTTGGATGAGGACTCAAGGACTCAAAGGGAAGATATATATATATATATATATATATATATATATATATATATATATATATATAGAATTGGGATCCGGTGAGAACCACTAAGATAATGAGAACCGTGAGAACTCCGCCTTACAAAAATTATTTTTCAAAACTAACGAAATATTTGGATTCGGCATAGGGTATTATGGCTAGATAACATATGTCTTGGGCGAAAATTAATGATCTACTGACGAAAATCGAGTCGAAATAGATTTTACTCTTTTTAATGCACCTAGTAGTCAGTTTCATGTATCTAACAATTTTTATGCACCTAGTACTTATTTTCATGCATCGAGAGCTAGTTATTTTCATGCACCTAATAATTATTTTCATGCATGTAACAATTTTCATGCACCTAGTGCTCGTTTTCATGCATTTAGAGTAGTTTTAGTTTGCCTAATTGAATTTATGTACATTAAGTTCATATTTTTTAATATAATCAATAAATTTTATTTACTTACTGCAAATATTTTGATTGGATAAACTAAATTAATTGTAAATGATTCATTAAAACTTTCGAAACAAGATTTGGTGGAGATTTAGTAGAGATTTAGTGAGGGTTCTCACGGTTCTCATTATGTTAGTGGTTCTCACCGGATCTTGACCCTATATATATATATATATATATATATATATATATATATATATATATATATATATAAAACCTTTCTTAGGTGAGATCATGAGTGCTAATCATGACCATTAGATGAAACAAATGAACGGCCAAGATTAAAACAAAAAAATAATGACTAATATAAAACCTCTCAAACCTAGTCACTCTCTCAAAACCTACCCGTTTTTTCCCTCACTTCTCTCACTTCCTCTCATCTCTCTACAATTACCCACCACCATCCGGCAAGCCGGCACGACCACACCGCCACCACTGCCACACGACACCTCTCTTACATTGTCGCCCTCTCCTTCGTCGGCCTCCTCCCGCATCCCTCCACTACGCCGCTCCCTCGTCGTCCTTCTTCCTCCTCCCTCATCCAGTCGCTGTTATCCCGCATCTAGGATTTATGTTAGTCATTAATTTTTTGTTTTAATCTCATCAATTCATCTCTGGTAAGACCTAATGGCTTAAATTAGGACTTAGGAACTCACTTAAATTAATGAACTTACCTGAACCTGACTATATATATATAGAAGAGAGAGAGAGAGAAATGATCAATTGAGTCCACCATTTTCCTTAGAGTCCTCTTTAGAGCCATTAGATGAGGAAGATGGAGGGGTGAGATTGATGCTCCAAAAGGTCATTAATGAGTTAATTTTTCACTCTCTCTCATCCTCACTAATTAACCACTAATCGCAACCCTAATTCAATATATAACCTTTTCCCACTCAACTACTTCTCTCTCATCTCACATATACCATCTCTCTCTATTTCTCTATAACCCAAATAAATATTTCTCATCACTTCCTCTCACCCACCCACCACCACCAGCCCGACACCACCAAAAACACCAACCCCCCACACACAAACATCCACCACCACCACTAAAAGTGGTGGCGGCAGTAAGTGGTGGCCCACTGCCGCCACCACCGAAGTCCACCTTCGAACGCCACCCTCACTGCCGCCGCATGCCCGCCTGCTGCCTGATGCCTTTCCACTATATTTTTTTGTCCTTTTTTTCGGATCTTGCTTTCTCACCGCCTCTGCCGCGTTACTTTTACCCTTTTCTTTTTTTTTTCCTTTTTTCAGATCTACCTCCTACTCCCTCCTCTTCTCCCTCGGTTGCCGGCTTAGATCAACCCCACGCCCCTCCTGCCGCCGTCTGAGTGTGCCGTGAGGATGGGGTGTGGTTGTTGTTGGTGCGTGGTGGTAGCTAGATGGGTTGGGTGGTGTAGATCTGGAAAAAAAAAAGCAAGCTCTGATGCGTGGTGGTGCGTGGGGGTGGCAGCTGTTACAGGGGTGGGTGGGTGTGGCTGGGTGAGGGCGTGGGTCAGGGGTGTTATGGGGGGTGTGTTATTTATTTTTTTATTTTCCATTCAGATCTGATTGTTATTTTTTTTAATTTTTTTTTTGAAAAATGGCTTCAAAAGTGAATAATGTTAAAGTAACACAAATCCTCTATTAAGTTACACAACTTATTTATTAAAGTGACATATATCATCTATTAAAGTAATACACAATATTTATTAAAGTTAAACATTTTATTTATTAAAGTCATATATATCGTTTGTTAAAATAACACTTTTTATTTATTAAAGTAACATAAATGACTTTAAAAGTTACACTTCTTTGTTTCAGATCTGTTTTTTTTAGCTTGTAATCTTGTTTTTAGTTTTTTTTCTCCAAGATCTACCTTTTTTGTGGGTGTGAGTTGGTGGTGGAAGATGGTAGTTGTGTTTGATGGTGGCCTGACTACACTCACACTCATAAAGGAATACAGTTATACTCATAAAAGATTATAGTTATAAAGATTAAATTTACAGTTATAAAGTATTGAGTTTACACTCACACTTATAAATTTGTAGTAAATTACATAATTTAAACAAGTAATAAAATTCAAAATATTTTACACAAAATGACCTAAAATTACTAAAGTTACACTCGTAAAATGTTAGAGTTACACTCGTAACATGTTAAAATTTTATAAATTAAAATTTATATTACTAAAAGCGTCTTAAAAAATTAAAATACACTCTAAAATATTGAAGTTACACTCGAAAATCATCAAAGTTACACTCGAAAAATGTTAAATTTATGTAAATTTACATTTTTATATACAAAACCGTCTTAAAAAAATTAAAGTTACACTCGAAAATCATCAAATTATACTCGTAAAATGTTAAAATTATATATATTCAAATTTTTATATACAAAACCGCCTTAAAAGTTAAAGTTACTCTCAAAAAGCATCCAAGTTACACTTGTAAAATGTTAAAATTATATATATTCAAATTTTTATATACAAAACCTCCTTAAATCTTTAAAGTTACGCTCAAAAATATTAAAGTTACACTCGAAAAGCATCAAAGTTACACTCGTAATGTGCTAAAATTGTTTAAATACAAAATATACAAACCGCCTTAAAAACTTATCACCAATCAATTACATATGCACTAATTAATTAACTTTATCTCTCTAACCTTTAACTAATCATTTTTGAGCTGCTGAGATTTATGAGTGTAACTTTGATGCTTGCGAGTGTAACTCTAATGTTGTAGAGTGTAACTTTAAGTTTTTAAGGCGGTTTGTATATAAAAATTTGTATTTAAACAATTTTAACATATTACGAGTGTAACTTTGATGCTTTTCGAGTGTAACTATAATATTTTTGAGCGTAACTTTAAATTTTTAAGGCGGTTTTGCATATAAAAATTTGAATATATATAATTTTAACATTTTACGAGTATAACTTTGATGATTTTCGTGTGTAACTCTAATATTTTCGAGTGTTACTTTAATTTTTTAAGGCGGTTTGTATATAAAATTTTGAATATATATAATTTAAACATTTTAAAAGTGTAACTTTGATGACTTTCGACTGTAACTTAAATTTTTTAAGACAATTTTGTACTTATAAATTTAAATTTATATAATTTTAACATTTTACGAGTGTAACTCAAACATTTTACAAGTGTAACTTTAGTAATTTTATGTCATTTTGGGTAAAAACATTGAATTTATTTAATTTACTACAAGTTTACAAGTATAAAATACTTTTTGAATATAACTTTAATGCATTAAAAGTGTGACTTTAGTCTTTAAAGTATAACTTTGGTCCTTTATGAGTGTAACTTTGGTATTTTATGGGTGTAACTTTAGTTCTTTATGAGTGTAACTTTAGTCCGATCACCGACAAACACCACCACCGTCCTCTACCACCAACCCACACCCATAAAAAGGTAAATCTGATGAAAAAAAAAAACAAAACAAAATGAAAACCTGATCATTTGACGAGTGTAACTTTAATAGTGTACGAGTGTAACTTTAGTAGAGAACGAGTGTAACTTTAAAAATAAAATAGATCTGAAAGCACCATAATAACAAGACGAGATTTGAAAAAAAAAAAAATAACAATAAATCCAAAAAGAACTAAATCTTTGAAAACATATCTACAAAAAAATGTAGATCTGAAAAAAAAAAAAAACGTTAAGGGAATTTTTATACAATAATGTAGATCTGACACGTGCAACTTTTAAGGTATTTTTGTATACAAAAAGTATGTAACTTTAATAAAAAAAAATGTGTTACTTTAATATATGATACATGTGACTTTAATAAATAAGGTAACTTTAATAGATAATTTGTGTTTACTTAATAGACAATGTATGACTTTTTCAGATCTAAGAAAAAAACATGAAAAAGGTGTAGCTTTTAGGGTAATTTTGTGTTACTTTAATAACTGATATATGTAACTTTAATAATTAAGGTGTGTTACTCATAATTACCTAACCCTAACTTAATAAGGCGACAATGATAACTCAAGAGGTTAAAGATAGAAGTTCCTTACAAATCTTGAAAGGAAATACTAGATCTAGAAAGAAAGAATTCCCCAATCTTCAAGAATACCCAATAAGGACTAGAGAGTTTTGAGAGAGAGATACTAGAGAGATACTAGTGAGGGTTTATGAGAGCTAAGAGAGTGAAAACCATATTATATTCTACATTGGACCACGCAGAATACGATACAAAAGAGGTGCGGACACGATGAATACTCGACCGAGTAAAAGGACACTTTGTCGAGTAACACCCACTCGACCGAGTTTGTATAAACTCGACCGAGTGGCAACCAACATAGTCCGCTCAAGACATTCCACTCATTTGAGTGAACCTCAACTCGACCGAGTCTAAGACACTCGACTGAGTAGCTAGCCTACTCAACCGAGTAACGCACCTATCCGGCCGAGTGTCCTCAACACTTGACCTAGTAATACTTAAGGTATTACAAACTCAAAAATGATGATTTTTTTCAAATCATTCATCTTTATGAGAAATATGATATGGGAAAACATGTCGATGTGTCATTGCTTATCATTCTATACAAAGCATTCTCCTAAATATTAGACCTCACAAACGGGTCAATCGGTTCAGGTTCATGTCAGTTCGGATTATTTTGGGTTTTGGGTGTTTTCCGGATACGTTGTTCAAGTCATTTTTGGGTCAAGCAGGCCGGAGTTTTTAAGGCCCAGGTCATTTTAAAATCAGCTAGTATGAATCGTTTAAATAGGAGGATGTTATTTACAAACCATATCCTTGCCTCTTTCACGCTCTTTCTCTATCTTTTTAAATCCAAATTAAATTCAACTAAAATTATGAATTCTAATTCATTCTTATGGCAACAAATTTCATGTGTTATATGATAAAATACAAACTATCAGTACCCCATCGAATTTATGAGTTGTTTTGTTGGTTTTTTTGGGTAAAGGTAAGTAGTATTAATAAAAAAGTAGTGTATAATTTACAAGGCTCAAGACACTCTGAAAAGGAGATGTCAGGAATCATTCACTCATTCAAAAGCACAAAACAAATCAGGCCTCTTAGTTTACATTCTGTAGCCCATTCACTAACCAACCAATCTGTTTCCCAACAACAAAAAACAGGTAATCCTTCTTCCATATTCTCAAATTCAATCGATTCCTGTTTTCTCCATTGTTGTTTGTTTTCTCTTGGCTGCATCATGTCTCTCATCCATTGTCATCTCCTCTGATCACCCAGCTAAGCTCCTTCCTGTTTTCAATCCATCGCATGTCTCTATCACTCAAAGGTAATGTAACTTTACCTCTGATCTTACATTTTTGGGTTGCAATACATCTCTTTGCTGCATATTCAGGCCTTATAACCATCCCATTAATCCTTGCTTTATTGTTTAGGCCAAATGGAGTACCCCTATCCTTTTGAGCTTCTCTTTAATGTTTAGGCCCTTATGAGTTGCTAGCCAAATGAAGAGCGTGTGTTTGGGGATAACTCAGGCATTACAGACTAGCCTTTGCCATCTATCATTATCATTGGTTCCATAAAGCCATTTATAACATCCAACTGTGTTGTATCCAGTAGCTTAAACATTCCATTTGCCATTAAGAAAACCTGTATTTAGTTCTTCTTTAGTTTGGCATATCTTCCACCATGCCAAGCTTGAATTCTGGTTTGGTTTGTACTGCAACCAATCTTCCCCTTTGAAGTAGATTTGATTCACCCATTTAACCCATAAGGAATTCTTGTTTTCAGCAATCTAAAGAACTAGTTTACCCACCAGAGCCTTGTTCCACAGAGTCTGATTCTTCAATCTCAGGCTTCCATCCATCTTTGTCTTATAGACTTCAGACCATGCTATCAAACGTACCCTGCTATACTCTGCCCGACCTTCGCATAGGAAGTTTCTACAAAAAGATTCAATGTTCTTGATCACACTCTTTGGGAGAATAAAAATAGAGGCCCAATAAGTATGGAGGGTACTTATTATAGCCTGTTCACCACCAATCTCCTTGCATAAGACAAATTTCTCCCGCCCAGTCCATGAATTATATGTCAAATTTTACTAATCAATACATCACATTCTTTCATTTTAAGCCTAGTAGTTTGGATAGGCATGCCTAGATATTTAAAAGGTAAAGAGCTTGATTTGAACCTGGAGATTTTGAGGAAATATTATTTAAGTTCATATGGTACTCCATTGAAGTAAACATTAGATTTTTTAGCACTAACTCTAAGACCAGAGACATTAGACATTGTAGAAAAAGCTTTTAGAATTAGTATCATGGAGGTAGTATCACCTTTGCAAAACATCAAGACATCAACAACAAATATGAGACGAGTCAGTCTCGTCTCCTTGCATAAAGGATGGTAATTAAAACCCTTCCTACTAGCAGCATTTTTCAGAGTCCTTGTAAGATAGTTCATGCACAATGTAAAAAGAAGAGGGGATAGGGGATCCCCTTGTCTTAGACCCCTTTGACCATTGAAGAATCCAAAGTTTTCTCCATTCAGGGATAGAGAAAAGGTTTCTGTTGTGACACATTACATGATAAGTCTTCTGAAATGTTCAGGAAAATTTAGTGCATTCAGTAGTTGGTAAAAAAAAAGTCCATTTTATCGTGTCATATGCCTTCTAAAGGTCTATTTTGAGCATGCATCTAGGGGTGCTTGAAGTTTTTTGGTATTGCCTCACAAGATCTTAACATATGAGCACATTCTCTAGGATGCTCCTCCCTTTAATAAAAGCACCTTGGCTTGATCATTAATCTCAGGGAGTACAGAGTCTAGTCTTGCACATAGCAATTTTGAGATTGCTTTTTAGATAATATTGCAGTGGGCTACAGATCTGAATTGTAACACACTCTTTGGTGTCTCACACTTAGGAATAAGAGTGAGTATGTGTAGCTACCTCGAATCTACACCTTCCGCTAACCACCCAGTGATGATTGGGCCGCATGTTTGATATGCGAAACGATTTATGACAGTTCATAAGTTTGTCGTCAAGTGATATCTCAAACACTTGTGTCTACCCCTTGGTCATCATCTATGTGCCGATACAGTCGTTTTGACAGTCGTTAGAGTCATTTTGGAGTTCGGATCGAAAAAACCGCTTCGTTTTCTATAAACAGTGCCTGAACGCTCGAGAATATTCCGGATATTTTAATATTTCAAACTTATCTTTCTTGGTAAAATATACCCGTATTTTATTTAAAAGAATTCGAAATCTACCGCAATTCTATAAAGAAACGTGGAAATCTTTCTTTCAAAGTAGGAAACTGCGTGGGAAAATGACGCACTAGGCGCTGCGCCTCTTACAAGGGTCGCAGTGCCTGCTGCGCCTCTTCCCCAACTTTTTTGGCCTGTTTCCGGAATATTTTCTAGATTTCTTTCTGTGTTCGAGTCCTTCCAAAATTCTTCGGATTTTTCCTATATAAGAAGAGGTTCGTGCTTACTTTCAACGCACGCGAGTGTTCCCCCCCTTCTTTCTCTCTCTTTGCATTCTAGACCTTGCTCTAAGAATTTTGACGTCTACGTACTTGATCAATCGACCACGTAAGCTCAGATTCTTCTGGGTTCTCGTCACGTTATTGCATAGACCTATCAATTTGACCAACTACACTTAATCAATTTAACTAATCGATTTTTAATCCTCTTACGAGGGCACGTTCTTTACATTCGTGTCGAGCTATCGCTAAAACGCAACTTAGTTAATCTCGTTTCGTCAACATGTAAGTCTGAGGGTGTTTAATACCGTCTTTTTTATTAAGTATATTATTTCATATTATGTAAGATTCATGTCGGATGTATGTCAAACCTTTTTAAATCTTTCTTTTATTAGTTTTATTTAAATCACCTTTTTTTATAGTTTGTCTTGACTTAGATTCCTAATAGTCAATATTAGTGGGTTTTTGTCATCTTTAGATCAGATTGTGTCTTTAGAGGTTAGATGAATCCATGTCAAATCTATTGGATTTGTCTTTGATATAATTAGTATAATTTAATCTATTAAATCACCTTTAATCGACTTATAGATCAATAATAAACCGTAAATAAACAAACGAATACTAACTGATTGCGATTCTGGCTTCACAGCCAGAACCCAACTCAAGATAAGACGCACAGAGTACTGCGCCTCTTCCAGAGGACGCATCACACGCTGCGCCTTTTCTGGGTTGGATTATGTCTCCGAACTTCCTGTTTCGCTCCGACATAGCCTTAATTACGTATTCAATCGATTATTAATTCTAATATCATTATTAATCCGTGTTTAGGTTTTGTTTTTTTCCTTTTCTTTAAACCTTTATTTTTGATATATTTCCGACATAGATCCTGTATCCGTTGTAATCAATTGTAATATTTCTTTTACTTTATTGTTTATTTAATCATTGTAAATTGTATGATTTATTTGCCTTTCACATGCGATAAATATAAATCCTATTTCGACCTAATTGAATACTAAACTACATGTCAACCGACGTAGTTAGCTCACATGCTTGGATTAAAATGTGGATGTTGCATTGCATGCATTTAACCGACTACATATCGCATACAGAAGAGTTTCCCTTATTATTAGTAGAGGCCGCTATCGAGGCGGGCGGGATTAGGTGTTCAATTAAAGAACTTCCTAATACGTACCCTCACCCCTTACTCCAGATCTCTGTGAACATCCGTGTTCATTGGCATCCACGAGAGTCATTCTAGACATAGAATGCTAAGGGTAACGAGTTCTTGGTGTTCATGTCATTACTTTGTGTCTTGACAAGACATGAACTATTCGAACGGTTCCAACTTACCACAAAAGTTGATGGCGACTCCAAAAACGCGTATTTCTACGCTTGTCCCTCGTTTCTCTGTCCATGGCTCCACGCGCACCACGGCCCAAAAAGGATTGCGAACCCTTGTATCACAGTTTGGCGACTCCGCTGGGAATTATACACTTACGTGTTACCCAAGGTGAAAATTGAACAAGGTTAGGGAATAGTATGTAGGAGTCAGTTGTCGGTTTTTATTAATCGACCTTCCTAGGTCGTCTTATTCGGCCTTCCTAGTTCTAACCCAACCCTTTCGACCAATCGTCATGTCTGAACGGTCCAAATTCTTATCTGGGCCTAAGGACGGATAGCGATTGACGTCAAGCATACCACGGTGTGTACTCATGTTAGTACCATCGGCTTTCACTACTCGGGTGAATGGACCAGACCCTCGGTTTGGTTGCTTGGTATGACAACCCACCCTTTAAGCCAAAACCATTTTAAATGTACTCCGCATACCGTTATTATGCCTATTTAAATGTGTATAACCCTTACATGATCACCACTTCGTAAAGAAACCATGACAAAATTTTCAAAACCAAAATCCTTTTAAAAACTGTAAAACGTATTCAAAGGTGGCGTAAAGTAACGCAAAATGAGTCAAAACTCTGTTCAAATGTCTAGTCAAAATCATTTCTCCACTTCGAGTCAACACTTCTACAACCACACTACGGTTGTCTAGGACAAACATCTCCAAACTAGTCATTTTTCATACTCACTAAGCACAGTGGTACACTCCCACTTCACAAGTCGAGTCGTTCTCCACTTCGAGTCGCCACTCATTCACAAAACATCACTTAAACACAGTGGCACACTCCCACTTCACAAGTCGAGTCTTTGCGAGTAAATGTGCTAGATTAGTCGATCGTGTTCTAATTCGCCGTCGGTCTCTTGCCTCAGCTTCCAAGATGTCAAGAGCTAGTCAATCAAATATTCGTGCACCAAACCAGAATGGTAATGATCAAATCCTAGCCGCGCTCATCCATCCCCAAGAAAGTCAATACCAAACTTATGCTCGCCTCAATGCCATGGAGGATCGAATCGTTGCCATAGAAACTAAACTTCCTCCTCTATACATTCCCCACAGTGTGCATGGTGACTTTCTACCTTTTGTGGGACAACCAGAAGTCAATCGCAAGCCGGTTCCTACCGAAGCTGAAAAGCGACTCCAATACTGGGAAGAGCAAGTAATGTATATCAAAGGAGATGACATTTATAGGGAAAATAATCGCGAGTATAAAGCGGAGAACGCACAATTACCAACCAACTTCAACATGATTAACATCCAAAAGTTCAAGGGGCATGAGAACCCTTTGAATCGCATTCAAGTCAATAAGCGCACTCTAAAGGTTCTTACCCAAAATGAGAAAGAACGATTCACCGACTTCCTAAATAAGAGGAGGAAAACTAGCACATAACTTGTTGAACGTCCAGACGAAGCTACTCTTGTAGAGAAAATCGTGGACATCCTGAGACCCGTTTACGCAAACCATATGAGGTACCAAATTATAAGGTTTTCCAAAGACTTGACTGTGCTGGGAACAAGAAGTGAAGACGATATCCGAAAAGGATTCCTGTCCAAAACGGTAGGTCGTGGGTATCAAGGCTCAATGAGTCGTTCCTATGGCTCCACCAACAAACCCGATGAGGTCAAATCTGTCGAACCATCCAAGAAGAGAAACCCTCAAAGGAAATTCACCAACCTTGGCGACACATATTCCAATGCCTTGGAAAGATTGATACAACAAGGCAAAATTTAACCTATAGGAACTACACCTGACCCGGAAAACAAAGGTAGGTTCTGGGATGGAGAGGCTTACTGTGAATATCATAGAGGCAAAGGATACGATACAGAGCAATGCTACAAGTTGAAACATGTCATTCAAGATATGATTGAGGATGGTCGTCTACCCATTTCTCATGGGAACAAGCCTAACTACCCTCTCGAATTTCGAATGATTACAAATGAAGAATCCACTTTGGATTGTTCACACCTCATCTCCCCAGTCGAAGTATAAATCCATGTTTTAGAAAGCAAAAAAGAGACGTTCAAGAGAGAACACGAAGACAACAGACTCAAATCAAAATCAGAATCGGAGACGGATTCTGAGTTTGAGTCTAGCGAATTCCCTAGAAGGTCTTTTCTTGCTATCACCCCATCCCTCTATTTCTCCTAGCTTAGGTTCAAATAGTAACAATAGCTTGGGGTATGTCCAAGCAAGCAGCCGTTTGTATTCACTATATTAGCATTATTAATAAATAGGACCATCCTAGTCCTCTTTGAGTTACGAATAAGCACATGTACTTTTTGTTAACCACTTGTTCTACTTTTTACTCTTAATTAGTGAAATAGACTTGAAATACTTTAGGTCGTTTCTCTTTAGTATAGATTACTCGACCTCTTAGAATAAACCTTAACGAGGCGTGCATTTACCACCTTGTCCATATCTTGTGGTGTGAAAATTCCTTGATCGCCGTGTCTCTAAGTAACCTTTAGGTTTGGAGACCCCATCTTTCTACTCGATTCGTCAAACCTATATGACTACCAGAAATTGCATCATATGCCAAACATTTTGATACCCCACCGGAGGATAAAAAATATTTCTTTAGTGCAATCGTGCCTAAACTCTCACAAATTCAAACTCAAATAAAAAAAAATCCCAACAACCCCAAAGCAAAAGTCTCGAATATTCAAAAATTCACGAGACAAAGACAAACAAAAGTCGAATAAATCCAAATAAAAAAAGAGAGAAGAAAAAAATTCCGATCAAACAAGATCAAATAAAAAACAAATCCAGTAAATCCAACAAAATGTCAAAAAAAAAAGTCTCTCCAGCCAAAAATCACAAACAAAACAAAATCTCTCAAGTAGTCATCTTTTCACAAATTTCAAACGAATCAACTGACAGTTACTTTGTCTCCATGCCTTTTGGGACAATCCTTTCATTCATTTAGGTGAGTGAGAGACATAACACAGATCTCCAGTGTCTTCTAACACCATAGAACCTCCCACTCTATTCCGTTTCTTCTCACCCTCGTTTAGCATCTAAGAATTCGACGGATGTACACTAAGCTTATACGGTCACAAAAGTATTTTGTTTCTATAGTATTAGTTTGGCGTAATTTGCCGAACTTGTTACTACAAAGAAGGCAGAACGCATCCAAAATTCTCAAGTACAAACAAAGCAACGTGCCTCGCATATCCCACGTGCCGCTCGTGCGACACGAAATAAAACCGGCCCCTGGCCAGTTAAGATTGAACGTCACAATGCTCTTGCATTTTAACATTTGGATATCCGCATGTCGTCAAAATAAACTAAATCCTCAGCTTATCACTATTGCAAGCATGAGCATGTGCCAAGACAGCTTAGAGAATGATATCAACCTTGGATTTCCTAATCCTCTTCGGGTTCAAGACACAAATCGACGTCCGGCAAAATTAGTACACTTATTCAGGGGACTTGTTTCACTCCTCTTTCTTATACATTCTCAACAAATATACATGTCGTTTTTTTACAAAACCGCGTTTTTCAATCCAATATTTCGTTTTGTGCAAGTTTAGGCCGCTAACATGCAAACATGTAATTTGTGTGATTTCTATGTGATGTGATTTCGGCAGCATGACGGCAAAACCGCCGTCTAGCAAACCTATTTTGTTTTCAAACTAACCTGCAGGAATGATAGAAAAAATTCAGCAACAAAAACACTCAGGCCATCAAATACAACCAAAAGAGGCATGTACATCAAGCTGGGGGCTCTCGCCCAAGACAGAATCCAAATCCAAATCTGGGGGCTCTCACCCAAAACAAAAAGCCAAAGCCAAAGTCAAAGCCAAAAGCAAATCCAAAATCCAGAATCCAAATTCACTAGCCAAAACAAAGTCCAAAATTCAAAACTGGGGGCTTTCGCCCGAGACAAAATCCAAAATGTGCAAAAACTAGCCAAAATGTACAAACCAACAGCAAAACAACAAAAGACAACTAATCCTCATAACCAAGCCCAGCTAGAACCTCGAGAGCAACAACCTCAGTGTCTTTGTCCTCTAGCTCCCTCAACAAACAAGCTGTCTCTTCCCGGGGCTATGCTAGCTCATGCTCCCAGGCTCTCTGCAAAGAAATGCCAAATTTCAAATCACTTCTTTTCAAAATACAACAAAATGAACAAGAAACGAGAGGTTCCTACCTGTCGGTCCCGGCCACCTACGAGTGTCTCAATGGCCGTAGCCCTCCGCCAATTGGCCACCCTCTTTAACGTTACATGCCAAGACGGTGCCATCTGCATTCAAATCAAGTGCATTCCTATGCAATAGCCAAAAAGAGAAAGTTGTACTCCAGCACCTCGAGGTAAGCTGGGGGCTTGGCGCCTGCCACCTCGATCTCCTACAGACAGCATAAGAAGAACGCTGGCTCTTCCGTCTCTCATCGTTGAGCACGTCAAGCAATCTTCAGCGATTTCAAATAACGTAAAGCAATCCCCACCGGTTTCAGCAACGTCAAGCAATCCTCAGCAGTTTCAAACATCGTCAAGAAATCCACAGTGGTTTCAACAACGTCTAGCAATCCTCAGCGATTTCAAACAACGTCGAGCAATCCTCAGTGGTTTCAGCAACATTAAGCAATCCCCGGCGATGTCAAGCAATCCTCAGCGATTTCAGCACGTCAAGCAATCCTCAGCGATTTTAAGCAATCCCCAGCGGAGTTGCAGCTCTTGATGTGCCCTCTCCCCTACAGAGCTCTACTTAGGAGTTTGGTTATTACTAGTTTGTTACTTGAGGGCCCAAATCCTTTTCAAATATATCTTTCCCCAGCAAGAGTCCGCCTGAAGACAGACACAGACAGATCCCACATACGCTCTATGCCAACGAGAGTTCGCCTGAAGACAGACGCAGGAAGATTCTCACAACATGCCCATTCAACGGCAGGAAGATAAAACGTGCCCATTCAACGGCTGACGAGCTTCATCACGCAACCTTTCAACGGCTGGCAAGCCTCAGTAAGCATCTTATCCCCTGCGGCTGGCGAGCTTCATCATGCGCCCTTTCAACGGCTGTCGAGCTTCATTACGCATCCTATTCAGTGGCTGGCGAGCCTTAGTACGCGCCATATTCAGACGGCTGTCGAGCCTCATGACACAACCTTAGTCCAAGTAAGAAGATGCCTCGGGCGGTGCTCCCTTGTGAGAGACCTTTGTTATCGGGATAAGTTGTTTTGCTATCGCTGTAAGTTTGAAGGGAGAAATTTTGTGGATTAAACCTTAAACCTTTACTCTTACCATTACCTGTTTCCACTTCCACTCTTGCAAGTTTTCGTCAAGATTGATCTTTAAGAAATCGCATACTCCTACCTTCTTTCTTACTCGGCTATATTTATAACTCTATTATCTGCTTTGTCTCTTCCTCATGGCCTCGTTATTCTCAGCGTTCCTCTATTTTAATATAGTACCTGATTATTCTCGTGTTCTACTTGAGATTTCTTATCGTTCCCTATCTCGTTGTTGTTCGTCTTTCCTCTAGTGGATTGGATGTCTCATTTTCTTGACTCAAAGAATCAATGTAATGTATTTTGGGATTCTTGATCTAGAATATGTGTCTTTGGATCGAGAAAATTTCATGTTGTATTTGATCATGGGCAATAGAACTTAAGCTTTAGGATGGATCCTAATAGTGATAATGTATTCTCACTTGGTGGCTTTAGATTTTCGAGCTTGATGTTGTGGTGTTAATTCAAAGTTCGAGATTATTGGAATGATAGTTCAGTTTTATTTATTATCATAATAGTTGCCTTGGAGATCATTTTGGAATTAGATGTCCCTAAATGTTGGATTCTAAAAGAGACTTTACTGTACGGTAATTAAGCTTGGTGGCCAAAGTTTGAGGAATATTTTCATAAGTGAAAATCGATGCTTCTTGAGTTATAGATGAACTGGATGATTTGAATAGCTGTATCATTGCCATGTGCTTGGTCATGTATAATTTGTAATTTGTAATTGTTCTCTCATGAGATTTTTTGGTTTGTGAATGAGAAATTTCTTAAAGTTATGGGCAGTAATCCTTGAGGTGATTTGAATCGGAAAATTGGAATGGGGATCCCATTCATCTTGTGGTTAGTGGTAATTATGCTTTTCTAGATATGATTATCTATGCTTGTGACTTCGAGTGTAATAATGATTGGACTAAGGTTGTTAGAATATATTAAGGAATCTTTCATGTGGGTTATTTGATTGTGGATTTTTCCTTGTTGATAGACCTTAGTTAATGCTAGTTGGATACTAGATATTTGGGTTCGTAGCTTTAACCTTGTAATTGTCAAAAATTTGTGGGATCTAATGTTTGAAAGCGGTTAAGGTGTAACCGAGATGTGTTACATTCTCTTGAGGACTAGCTTATTAGTGGTATGGGCGATGTCAATCTGAGGGAGTTCTTTGTATTGATGTGGCTATAAAATAGGTTGTAAACTAGCCCGAGAAGTCGATCATGATGGCTTTGGTATTTGGAGTAGAGTGTTTTCAAGTTTCCAAAAGCATGAGTTTTCCCTCCTCTTTGATAATAAACTTTACCGCGTATTGCTCTTTTATCCATCTTGATAAATTTCTTTTCGAGAACAAAATGTATATATATACTTGTTTATCACCCCTCTGTCTGTACCCTTTCAGTTGACCCTCTAACTAATTGATGCTCTTAAGACTTTGTCCTTGATTCCGCTCTTGATCTTTCCGATAGGCTTTTGTTGGTATTTGATCTTGTCTGCAGTGAAAGTTTTTGTTGACCTTTTTATTGACTCTATCGTTATCTTTTATCCCTCAGAGACCAAATTATTTCATTTTGCTTGTAGTGTGTATATTTTATTACCATGATTGTGGTTTGATACTAAAGTTGCTTTTAGGAGTGTGAAAAGTCTAGTTGTGTGTATATTTTATTACCATGGTTTTTTTTTCTTCTTTCATTTTGTGAAAATGGATTTCTTTTGCTTTCATTTTTTTGATGTTGTGTTTGGTTGAATGCGTGGAGTTGTTATTGGAGACGTCTGGTGACTTGTCCTGAACTTGCTAACGCTTGTCCTGATTTCCGGTTTCACTATTTTGACCTTGATTTAATTTGGATAATTAGAATTCTTGTTTGCGATGGGAACTCTTTTAATCCTTGGTTAAAGTTTCATACTTATGAAAACTCTTTTGAACCTCTTTTGGGAGGAGTCTCGTTTTCGAAACGTCATTACTTGTGAAGGTGTTGTCGATTTTGAAAACCAATTTATGTCCTTCAAACTTTTGTTTTATGCTTTCAAGTTTCGAGGACGAAACTTTTTAAAAGGAGGGGTGACTGTAACACCCCATATTTTATATTAATGAGTAATTTACTAAAGTCGAAAATTTTATAAATTCGTCTTTTACTTTTATTAGTTAAAATATTTGAAGTTGATAATTTATGATTTCGTGGCTTTCAAAGTAATGTTAAATAGAATTTAGTTTAGTTGGGTAGAAACCGTTGCATTTTAGTCCGTTATGAGTTAATAATCGGATTCTACGTGAAAATCCAAGTGAGTTGACCCGATATGAAATTTGGGCCTTCTATTACTCACATTCTCAAAATAAACTCACTTATCCCTCCTGCTTCCTCCTCAAAACTTTCAGCAACATACTCATCTTCATCTTCTTCCTCAAACAACCAAAAACTACCATTAAACCTTCATAACTTCCTAAACTTAAAACGAATGTTATTTATCCGTCTCTCAACGAAACTTAACGATTTTTATATCTATATTTGCCTCTCATCCTCCTCTTCATTTTCATACCATAAAATATCCATTTCCTCCAACTTTTTATAGAACCCATTTTTTACATCTAAACTTAAGACGGGCATAACTTCTTCGTTTCTTAATGTAATTCAATTACGTTCGATGTTTTGGTATCCTCTCACCATCCTCTTTCTTCCTAGCTAATAAAAGATTGAAACTTTTAACGTTGTTTTAAGACTATCTTTCACCATATATCGATTTTGGGTTCTTGTCGCTTTATTTATCGGGAAAAGATGTATTTTGAAGATTTTGGGTCAAGGAATTCATGTGGGTCTATAGTTAGCTTGGGAATCGAAGATTTGAAGTGCTAATCGAGCTAACGGTGATGGGTTACTCGATATCTTTATGTGTTTTATGTGTTAGTTATAGCATTTGCCAGTGAAAGATGAATTCTTTGTGTTATTCTCATATGAATATGTGCTATTTGCTCATTCATATATGTAAATCCATCTCATGTGTCTATTTTATACCAATCTTATGCTACGTTACATATATGTGGTTGATTTTATTTACTTATCATTGTTAAACTTGAGTTGTGTATTAAATGCTGCCTTTTGTTGTCTTAATTGACCTTATACAATGATTGGTTATGATTACAATGCATTTAATGTGATGGGATAATTGTGACAACCCTCGCGAATGCGGAAATATAAAACATACAAGCATGTGAATTATATAGCGGAAAATACGGTATTTTAAAAACCTTTATACATGCAAGATAGAAAAATACGAGGAGTGTCAAAATATTACAAACTAAATAAAAATACCACAAGAGACGTAGTCTCTCAAAGTGTTAACAAAAGACAAAGTAATTAGCAACTAGCTAAACAACGTCTAGAGGTGTTTCATCCAGGGACAACGCCCGCTAGCTCACACCCGAACCCAAAATAGCATAAGCAAAAAGCCATCCATTCAAGCAACCTGTTCATTCATGAAAAACATGAACGCCACAATCAGTGGGGAGTAACTCCGGGTTCTCCCAGCCATATCACATTAAACGTACATAGAAGGAAATACAAAAGTAGAGCATGCATACATATAGATATACATGTGAGATACGATAAGGATAGATAGGCAATCCAATATATAAAGATACGATCATGCGGAAATCAAATCCGAAACCATCATGTTATTCAAATACTCGGGGAAGACACTCTTAGGCAACCGAATACGCTCACTAGGGCTTGCATCTCACCGTTAGCGGTATAAGTTTGATAAGATTGAGACTCGACAGACAACCAAGTCAAGTCATGCGATGATCACAGTAAATCCAACATATTATCATCCATTCACGAACTAAGACATTGACGGTGTCCAATCATGCAATGACCATGAATAATATCATGAAATCACGCATTTAAAGAACGACGACACAAGACGACAACTCTCACGGTAAATGAAACGCACTAGCATCGTGTACATGGCAAGTATGATTAAAAGGCGTTCACGGATGACATTTCCCTCAACTCATACACGATGACATTTCGTATATGTAGACTAATTTCCTCCTGGTAGGACGACGATAATAATACGGTCCTAGTCTAAACCTGGCTAGACTCTCGGAATAAATCATGTTCCGATTCGACACGCGATGACATTTCGCATCCAAGACCCGGGCTTACAATATATATGCCGAGTACCCCCAATTCGGTAGATCAATTCACGAACGAGGCGGAAAAACAGCTCAAGCCTCATAACATGCGGTACGCTACATGCAAATAACACCACCTCGCAAGTACACAACATTTGACGGCCGGGTCGATCAACGCATAGCGTTCAATTCCCAACAACGTCATCGTATGCCCACTACACATGCAATTAAGCAGTAGGATATCTCTCCGTTCCGACATTCCAGCCTTACGAACGGGAAGGTAGCCAAGGAAATGAGAGTATAAAGCACAACACAAAATAGTGCTCAAACCGTAACATTTGTAAAAATCGACTCAAAGTGGGACATAGCAAAAACCGTCACAAAACATGTGATACAAGCGAAGGAAAATATCATATATCCAAAACATGAATCAATACATGATGCCCAAGCATTATACCAAGTTTAAGAAGCATAATAAATCAGAAACATAGATAACTCTCCAAAACAACAAGTTTGGAAACTAACTTAAACAAGGGTTCACTTCAAACTGTCATAACTAGAGTTCTAGATATGGAAATGCAGAAATTCTAAGTCGAGGTGATAGCTTATCCTCTTACGGTTCCAACGAATGGTCACAAGCCCAAAACAAGCAAGTAACGAAGGAGATATGATCATTCTACGAAAAAGGGTCGGTGCTGTGAATTTGCACGAGTCCACCCGAGAACAACAACACCATTTCTATCATTTCCAATTTTCATAATTTGCTTCTATCAACTAACAACAATCAATATTCATCATCAAAAATCATCAAATAACAACAATCATCATCCATAACATAATTCCTAAGCTTACAAATCATATTCTAAATACGAATTCTAACATATAAAGCATGTAAAACACGTAAATGATATCGAGTAACCCTTCACCGTTACCTTTACGCGTCTTTAAACGATTACTAAGCCTTCCTAGTAGTCTCCACCTACAATTAGGTAATAAAAGATGAATATATGTCACCTTGAGAAAGACGGATAATTTAAAAAGTGAGAAAGACGGTAATTTTATTACCAATACGGATAGAGGAAGGTAAGAGGGGAAGAATGAGACGAACTTACGTGAATTCCAATAAGAAACGAAGGAGATACGGTGATTCAAAGATCGGAAAGTGTATGGAGGCAAGGTTTGATGGTTTCTTAAGGAAGAAGTAAAAGGGTTGTGTTTGTGAATGAAAAATAGGTTAAATGGTAGTATGATATTTATAAGGAAAAAGTCAACAAAAGTCAAAGACGGCTCAAAAGTCAAGAAAAGTCAAAGACGACTTAAAAGTCAAGAAAAAACAAAGACGACTTAAAAGTCAAGAAAAGTCAAACTCGCCTTAAGACGGGATTCTCATGGAAGCTCGCGGAAATTCCAAATACGAACTTGGAAATTCTAAATTCGACTCGAAACTTTAAATTCTAAATTAAAACTTAAATTTGCTGAAAAGATTTCGTAAAATATTTCTACTAGAAAAATAGGGTACATTTCCGGGTGTTACAATCACCCAACCTTTTAAAAAGTTTCGTCCTCGAAACTTGAGAGTAGAAAACAAAAGTATTAAGGACAAGAATCGGTTTTCAAAATTAATACGAAAACTCTTATAAGGGGAATATTTATGAAACGAGGTTCATCTCGAAAATGGTTTAAGGAAAATTCTTCATAAGTGCGAAACTTACTTCCGGATCACAAGAATGCTCGTCGCGAACGAGAACTCAAATTATCCAAATCAAATTAATGTCGAAATAGTGAAATCGAAATTCAAAACAACGTTAGTCAGTGCAGGACTAGTTATCAGACGTCGCCAATAACAAGTGCAAACATTCAACCATACGCAAAATCCAAATATAAAAGTAAAAGAAATCCATTTTCTCCAAAAAGAGGGAACACAAACCATCTTTAGACTTCTTTGAAACGTTGAATTAGAAATATAATATGGAAATTTGAAAGTTTATCAAAGATAAAATCAAATAACAAGACATTACACGTACATAGAGCGACTCGAACTTAAAGTTCACAAATCACGATAACAAAATATATACAAAACACGCAAAAACGAAACAAATCAAACTCTTAGGGATATGAAGAATCATGATGAAGTCGGCAGGAAGTTATACAAAAATTCGACATCACTTACTCTACTAATAAACCAAATCCTCAAGAGAATACAATTTACCCATTTTGCAACTCATCATTTTCAATCATCAGAAATCCTACAAAAATACTTCATAATCATGAAACTTCGAGTAACAAAACCCAATTATTCAAATCCAATTAGAATCTACTGAGGTCCATCGGCACGGTAGACTCCACAACTAACCACCCAAATGAAAATTCATTGCGAACTCTAATCTTCTTAGCTCCATCAAAACTCTTATTAGAAATCACCAACAAAATATTTATATCTAGGGAAAACATGATCGCTAACAACCACAAGGTAAAAGAGGCTTACTATGAAATCCTTTGATCCAATTATTCCAAAATCATTATCATAAGTTATTAACACTTGAAACTTTCTCATCTTCAAAAGTTAAAACACAAACCCTCAAAAGAGATTAGTCACACAATCTCATTTCACTTAACTTTTGCCAATCATAGGGCAATGCGACCGTAAATCAATTTATTTAGCTCTTTCAAACTCTCAATACATCGGTTTTCGCTTATGACAATATTCCTCAAGTTTGGTCATCCAATCCCAATTCCACAAGGTAATTATTCCCGTTAGGGTCCAACATTAAAGACCACAATTTCCCAAGTAACACTTAAAGAATCACTAAAATTCTTAACCACAACTACCAACTATCATTATGCTTATTTCGATCCTCAAAATGATATTGCAACATTAAGCTTTCATAGTCTAAAACCACTAGGAGAGTTTCATCCTAAGCTATCCCCAAATCCTTATAATCATCTAAACATGAACTAGTTTAATAGGACGGTTAGGTACCATATTCGAAACTTCTTCAAAACACACCTACTAACCCTTACGTTAGCTAATAAGAAAAACTACCTCTCAAGAGAGTAGGGATAAAAGAACATGATACAAGGAACATTAGGAAGCGTCACTAAAGACTACGATAAGATGAAAAAGGCGAAGGCGAAAAAGGAAACGAGGTTGAGGAAGAGACAAAGCAGATAGTAGAGTTATGAAGATATCTGAGTAAGAAAGAAAGTACGAGCTTGTAATTTCTTAAAGATCAATCTTGACAAAAAAATTCAAGAATGGAAATGAAAAGGGATGATGGCACGGGAAATGGTTTAAGGTTTATTCCACAAAATTTCTCCTTTCAAACTTAAGGCGATAGTAAAACAACTTAATTATTCCTTTACAAAGGCCTCTTACAAGAGACCATCATACCACGTACAATCATCAAAGTAAGGTACACCTAGATTTGATAAATCGACTACAACCCAATTCATCCACCCTTTCATATAACACGGATTCCCAAATGTGGAATTGCAACTCAAGCATAGTAACATTCTCTCAACTCCATAATTTGACACATTCACAAAGGTTTCAAAAACCGAAGAACCAATATGGAATTCTCCATACTAATCTCTTTTCAACTCCTAAGGCCACAAAGTAGAACACCGAACAAAACGTCATTATCAACATCATATAGCCCACGAGTTCATTATTAACAAATTACGACCTCAAGTCAAACATCCTCATTAACATCCCAAGGTATTTCCATCATAACTCACATCATAATTCTCAAGTAATATGGTTCAACTTACAACGAAACCTTACTACTTCAAACGAATCTCAGATGCCATAAGATAAGATCATATCTTTAAATCCAAGAACTATTGCCAAAAGCTTTTCCACCAAGCCTATACTCACAAACACACAATAGGAAACCACCAGACGTCACTTAGTCTCAAAAGCATTTTACACCTCAAGGTATCATCCAAATATTCTCACTTAGAACAACTAGCTCCAATTTAGATATGATCCTCAAGACACTCTAATATTACTAAACTCCTAAGTTCACAAGATTAAATCACTAATGGGTTAAGAAGTCTTAGCCAACTCATTCAACCTTACACCATCAAATATCATGAACTATCCACACATTAGTCATGACAAGCATCAAGCATTAAAATCATCAAACTGATCTTACTACCTTTCCTTAGAGTTACAACCAATCATCAATATAGGGTGAATTTAGATCTACACCATTTTCCTCAAATCACAAAATCATTCTAACAATCACTAATATTCCACAAAATTCAAAGTTCTTCCGACCAAGTATAATATACCACAACCAAATGGGTATGGCATCCACAAAAATGTTACAAGAGGAAGGTAAGGATACCAATGGTAAAATGGAGGAAACTATCAAGAGTAATTTCCAAGAGGCAAACAAGTTGGAAGAGAAAGAAGCACCAAGATAGAAGGAAGAGAGCATAATACAAGAAGGACGAGAGAATTAATAGATGAGGAAGAAATACACTTCAATTAGGCTTGTCAATCTTCAATCTTCGGTAAAGGATACTTTTCTAGGTAACACATTGATCCACCTTAAGACGGTAGATACAAACAAACATAACATCACTCAACACAATCAACAAACAAGTTAGAGCCTAACAAACATCAAGTACACCAAGACTACCAAGTAAAGTCCTTAATTTCTACCCATCTCTTATTTATTATTTCAAGGTCAAGTAGTTTAAGTTTAGGGTTCACGTGTGTGCGTCGGGAGCGATAAAGCTCTGATACCAACTGTGACAACCCGCGCGAATGCGGAAATATAAAACATACAAGCATGTGAATTATATAGCGGAAAATACGGTATTTTAAAAACCTTTATACATGCAAGATAGAAAAATACGAGGAGTGTCAAAATATTACAAACTAAATAAAAATACCACAAGAGACGTAGTCTCTCAAAGTGTTAACAAAAGACAAAGTAATTAGCAACTAGCTAAACAACGTCTAGAGGTGTTTCATCCATGGACAACGCCCGCTAGCTCACACCCGAACCCAAAATACCACAAGCAAAAAGCCATCCAATCAAGCAACCTGTTCATCCATGAAAAACATGAACGCCACAGTCAGTGGGGAGTAACTCCGGGTTCTCCCAGCCATATCACATTAAACGTACATATAAGGAAATACAAAAGTAAATCATGCATATATAGATATACATGTGAGGTACAATAAGAATAGATAGGCAATTCTATAGATAATGATAAGAGCATATGGAATACAAGTCCGAATCCATCATGTTATTCAAAGACTCGGGGAAGACACTCTTAGGCAACCGAATACGCTCACTATGGCTTGCATCTCACCGTTAGCGGTATAAGATTGATAAGATTGAGACTCGACAGACAAACCAAGTCAAGTCATGCGATGATCACAATAAATCCAACATATTATCATCCATTCACGAACCAAGACATTGACGGTGTCCAATCATGCAATGACCATGAATAATATCATGAAATCACGCATTCAAAGAACGACGACACAAGACGACATCTCTCACGGTAAATGAAAAGCACTAGCACCGTGTACATGGCAAGTATGATTAACAGGCATCCACGGGATAAACATTTCCCTGAACGCATACACGATCACATTTCGTATATGTTCACTAATTTCCTCCGGTAGGACGACGATAATAATACGGTCCTAGTCTAAACCTGGCCAGACTCCCGGAATCGCATTTTCCGGTTCGACATGCGATAAACATTTCGCATCCAAGACTCGGTCAATCAAAGACGCCGAGTACCCCAAATTCGGTTGATAATTCACGAAAGAGGCGGAAAAGAGCACAAGCCTCATAACAAGCGGTACGCTACATGCAACTAACACCACCTCGCAAGTACACAACATTTGACGGCCGGGTCGATCAACGCAATGCGTTCAACTCCCAACAACGTCGTCGTATGCCCACTACACATGCAATTAAGCAGTAGGATACCTCTCCGTTCCGACATTCCAGCCTTACGAACGGGAAGGTAGCCAAGGGAATGAGAGTACAAAGCACAAGACAAAATAGTGCTCAAACCGTAACATTTGTAAAAACCGACTCAAAGGGGAACATACCAAAAACCGTCACAAAACATGTGATACAAGCGAAAGAAATATCATATATCCCAAAACATGAATATTATAAGTCACTACGTAAAATTATACGATAAACGAATCATGCGAACTAATATGAATTACGAGTTTTAGAGATTTTATAAGAAAAATACAGCCGTGTTCCAGGCCGGTGTGGAGGGAGGCGGCCGGTACCCCGGCTCGAAGCACAACTACACACAAAACACAAGTTTGGAAACTAACTAAAACAAGGGTCCACTTCAAACGGTCATAACTAGAGTTCTAGATATGGGAATGCAGAAATTCCAAGTCGAGGTGATAGCTTATCTTCTTACGGTTCCAACGAGTGGTCACAAGCCCAAAACAAGCAAGTAACGAAGGAGATATGATCATTCTACGAAAAAGGGTCGGTGTAGTGAAATTGCACAAGTCACCCGAGAACAACAAACACCATTTCTATCATTTCCAATTTTCATAATTCACTTCTATCAACTATCAACAATCAATATTCATCATCAAAAATCATCAAATAACAATAATCATCATCCATAACATAATTCCTAAACTTACTAATCATATTATAAATACGAATTCTAACATAGAAATCATATAAAACACGTAAATGATATCGAGTAACCCTTCACCGTTACCTTTTCGCGTCTTTAATCGATTACTAAGCCTTCCTAGTAGTCTCCACCTACAATTAGGTAATAAAAGAAGAATATAATTCACCTTGAGAAAGACGGATAATTTAAAAAGCGAGAAAGACGGTAATTTTATTACCAATAAGGATAGAGGAAGCTAAGAGGGGAAGAATAAGACGAACTTACGTGAATTTGAGCGAGTAACGAAGGAGTAGCGATGATTCTAAGATCGATCAAGAAAGGGGTTTAGGTTTTGGTGGTTTGATGAGGAAGAAAGAGTAAGTGGAAAATGAAAGAAGGAGTTAGGGTTTGAAGGAGTATATGAAGGAAAAAGTCAACGAAAGTCAAAGACGACTCAAAAGTCAAGAAAAGTCAAAGACGACTTAATAGTCAAGAAAAGTCAAAGACGACTTAAAAGTCAAGAAAATTCAAAGACGACTTAATAGTCAAGAAAAGTCAAAGACGACTTAAAAGTCAAGAAAAGTCAAAGACGACTTAAAAGTCAAGAAAAGTCAAACTCGCCTTAAGACGGGATTCTCATGGAATCGCGAAATTCCAAATACGAATCGGAAATTCTAAATTGATCGGGGAAACATAAAATTTATATTATTAAAACTAAAATTGCTTGAAAAGTATCCGTAATATATTTTTACTAGAAAAATAGGGTACATTTCCGGGTGTTACAATCACCCCACCTTTTAAAAAGTTTCGTCCTCGAAACTTGAGAGTAGAAAACAAAAGTATCAAAGACAAGAATCGGTTTTAAAAAAAATAACAAAAAAGCTTTTACAAGGGAAACATTTATGAAACGAGGTTCATCTCGAAAACAGTTTAAGGAAATTTTTCATAAGTGTGAAACTTTACTTACGGATCTCAAGAGTGCCCGTCGCGAACGAGAACTCAAATTATCCAAATCAAATTAAAGTCGAAATAGTGAAATCGAAAATTCAAAACAACGTTAGTCAGTGCAGGACTAGTTATCAGACGTCTCCAATAACAAGTGCAAACATCCAACCATACGCAAAATCCAAATATAAAAGTAAAAGAAATCCATTTTCTCCAAAAAAGGAGGTACAAAAACAATCT
>JAIUZE010074881.1:0-29052 GCA_022085475.1 Heliosperma pusillum
CGAGAGTCTGGCCAGATTTAGACTAGGGACGTATTATTATCGTCGTCCTACCAGGAGGAAATTAGTCTACATACGCGAAATGCTTTATCGTGTATGCGTTCCGGGAAATGCTTTATCCCGTGGATGCCTTTTAATCATACTTGCCATGTACACGATGCTAGTGCGTTTCATTTACCGTGAGAGATGTCGTCTTGTGTCGTCGTTCTTTGAATGCGTGATTTCATGATATTATTCATGGTCATTGCATGATTGGAGACCGTCAATGTCTTGGTTTGTGAATGGATGATAATATGTCGGATTTATTGTGATCATCGCATGACTTGACTTGGTTTGTCTGTCGAGTCTCAATCTTATCAAACTTATACCGCTAACGGTGAGATGCAAAACCTAGTGAGCGTATTCGGTTGCCTAAGAGTGTCTTTCCCGAGTCTTTGAATAACATGATGGTTTCGGATTTGATTTCCACATGATCTTATCATTATATATTGGATTGCCTATCTAATCTTATTGTAACTCACATGTATATCTATATATGCATGATTTTACTTTTGTATTTCCTTATATGTACGTTTAATGTGATATGGCTGGGAGAACCCGGAGTTACTCCCCACTGACTGTGGCGTTCATGTTTTTCATGGATGAACAGGTTGCTTGCATGGATGGCTTTGTGCTTATGCTATTTTGGGTTCGGGTGTGAGCTAGCGGGCGTTGTCCCTGGATGAAACACCTCTAGACGTTGTTTAGCTTGTTGCTAATTACTTTGTCTTTTGTTAACACTTTGAGAGACTACGTCTCTTGTGGTATTTTTATTTAGTTTGTAATATTTTGACACTCCTCGTATTTTTCTATCTTGCATGTAGAAAGGTTTTTAAAATACCGTATTTTCCGCTATATAATTCACATGCTTGTATGTTTTATATTTTCGCATTCGCGAGGGTTGTCACACTGCCGGCCACCCGGCTGACGCCAAGTATCATATGAAAACCAACATGAAATGTCAGTGTGTTCCAGCCGGTCAAGGGGACCTGCTGCCGGCTACCCGGCTGGGACCAAAGGTACATGAGAAAAACCAAGGGAAAGGTAGGGGTGTCTCAGCCGGTCGGCTGACCGACTGCTGGTCGGCTGACCGACTGCCGGTCGGCCGGCTAAGATCGAATTCATGCATAAAACTTCACGTATCAACAATAATATACAGCCACTGCCCCAGCCGGCAGGCTGACCGGCTGCAGGTCGGCCGGCTGGGGTCAACTTCACACGAAAATTGCCATTTTCACTAAGGATAAACATTTAACAATTATCGACTATCATCATAATTCCTTAATTCTCGTATCGATTCTCAACAAACAACAAGTATCATCATCAACACAATTACTAAACTTACTAATCATATTCTAAATACGATTCCTAGCATAGAAAACACGTAAGACACGTAAATGATATCGAGTAACCCTTCACCGTTACCTTTTCGCGTCTTCAATCGATTTCTAAGCCTTCCTAGTCTCCACCTACAATTAGATAATAAAAGATGAATATAATTGACCTTTGAGAAAGACGGATAAATTGAAAAGCGAGAAAGACGGTAATTTTATTACCAATACGGATAGAGGAAGATAAGAGGAGAAGAATAAGACGAACTTACGTGAATTTGAACGAGAAATGAAAGAGTTATGACGATTCTAAGACGGATCAAAATGGAAACTAAGCTTTTGGGGTTTTCTTAGTGAGGAAGAAGGAGTTGAGTTGTGAGAGTGAATTAGGTTATGAGGGAGTATGAGGGGAGTAAGTGGAAAAAAGTCAAGAAAAGTCAAAGACGTCTTTAGACGTGATTTACTTGAAATCTCGCGTAAAATCCAAATACGAACTCGGAAATTCTAAATTCGACTCGGGAAATTTAATTCTAATTTAAAACCAAATTTCGCTGAAAAGTATCCGTATAATATTTTTACTATAAAAATAGGGTACATTTGCGGGTGTTACAATCACCCCACCTTTTTAAAAAGTTTTGTCCTCGAAACTTGAGAGTAGAAAACAAAAGTATCAAGGACAAGAATCGGTTTTCAAAATTAATACGAAAACTTTTACAAGGGAAACATATACGAAACGAGGTTCTTCTTGAAAACGGTTTAAAGAGATTTTTCATAAGTGCGAAACTTTATTTACGAATCACAAGAGTGCCCGTCGCGAACGAGTACTCTAGTTAGCAAAATCAAAGCAATGTAGAAATAGTGAAATCGAAAATCTAACAAGTGTTAGTAAGTGTAGGACTGGTCACCAGACGTCTCCAATAACAAGTCCAAACATCCAACCAACGCATAAACCAAGTATAAAAGCAAAAGAAATCTATTTTCTCCAAAAAGAGGGTACAAAATCCATCTTTAGACTTCTTTGAAAAGTTAAATTTGGAATACAATATGGAAATTTGAAGATTTTCTCAAAGATAAACTCAAAATAACACGACATTACACGTACAGAGAGCGACTCAAGCATCACAAACACAATTCAGGGTATGAAAATGTATACAAAATACGCAAAAACAAAACAAATCGAACTCTTAGGGATATGAAGATCACGATAAAATCGGCAGGAAGATCTACAAGAATTCGATAGTACTAACTCTACTAATACTCTAATCCTCAAGAGGATGTAATTTACCCAAGTTACACCTCAACATTTTCAATCATTAGATTTCTACTGAAATCCTTCACAACGACGAGACCTCAAGTCATCAACCTAACCATTCAAACCTAATTAGCATCGACTAGGGTCCATAGATTGTAATCTGCAGGAGAGGTCCCTTAACGTATTATAAAATCCTTAGATTCATCATACTCTATCTGAAACCACTAACCAAAGGAATCTCATCTTAGGGGACCATATCTACTAACAACCACAAAGTGAACGGTCCTTACCATAAAATCCTCTGATCCAAGTTATTCCAAAACTCATTATCCTAAATTTACAATGAACCTTCTCATCCTCGAAAGTCAAAACACAATCCACAAAACAAAACATAATTATCTAAGATCCAACTAGCCTCATCCCATATCTCACGACAAGGAAAAATCCACAATCCATTATCGGTTATAATAATTCTTTAATACGCCATAACATCCTTAATTCAATCACTAATATGCTCGAAGCCTCAAATATAAATAGTCACATTAGCAAACTATGGTGGTTACAAATCCTCAAGATAAATGGGTTCACCATTCTATCTCTATAATCCATAACAACTGAGCACTCACTATCAAAAGCTTGCAACGAACATTTCTCAATCTAGAACTATGATTCCTTAAGAATAAAAGAGAATTACTAACTCCAAACCAAAAATGGTCAATTACTTGGCAATCAGACAACCATTCAAATCATCTAGCTCATCTAAAACTCAATATGAATCGAGTTTCATTTACGACAATACTCCTCAAACCTTGGGTACCGGCTTAATTACCCTAAAGCAAAGTCTCTTTTAGAATCCACCAATTAGAGACATCCAATTCCCAAATGACATACCAAGCAACCGTTATAATACCCAACAACAACGAACTATTATCATGAGCAACTCAATTCTCAAAATGACACTACAATACCAAGCTCCAAATCTAAAACCACTAAGAGAGGATACATAATCACTATTAGGATTCATCCTAGAGCTTAAGTCCTATTTCCCATGATAAAATATAACATGAAATTTGCTCAATCCAAGGACACATATTCTAGCTAAAGAATCCCAAATTACATCACACTTATTCTATGAGCCTTACAAACGGAATATCCAATCCACTAGAGAAAAGATGAAGGAGCAACGAGATAGAAAACGATAAGGACTCTCAAGGAGAACGCGGGAATAAATAAGGCACGAGATTACAAGAGAGGGACGCTGAAAATAACAAGGTCAAGAAAGAGACAAAGCAGATAGTAGAGTTATGAAGCTATCCGAGTAAGAAAGAAGATACGAGTATGCGATTTCTTAAAGATCAATCTTGACAAAAACATTCAAGAATGGAAATAAAAAGGGACAATGGCACGAGTAAAGGGTTAAGGTTTAATCCACAAAATTTCTCCTTTCAGACTTAGGGTGATAGTAAAGCAACTCATCCCAATAACAAAGGTCTCTTACAAGGGACCCTCGTACCACAAATTATCACATTAAGGTACACCTAGATTTAACAAATCGATTACAACCCAATTCATCCACCATTTCATATAGCACAGAATCCCAATTGAGGAATTGCAACTCAAGTATAGTAACATTCTCTAAATTCAAAAATTTGACACACTCTCAAAGGTTTTAAAACCGAAGGACTAACAAGGAATCCTTCATACTAATCTCTTCTCAACTTCTATGGCCCACAAGGTAGAACACCAAACAGAACGTCATTATTAACGTCATAAGGCATCACCGACATAGCCAATCTAATCAGATTCCACTCATTTCCAAAATCCTTAAGTAACATGGTTTAATCTATCACGACGACTTACAACCTCAACCAAGTCTCCGATACTATGATATAAGATCATATTTATTAATCCAAGAACTATAGCCAAGTACTTTTCCACCAAGCGTATACTCTAACACATACACTAGAATCCACAAAAATTCACTTAGTCTCAAAAGCATTTTACACCTCAAGGTATCATTCAAAACTTCTTATTTACACCAATTAGACCTATTATAAGCATGGTCTTCAAAACAATACTAAACTTCTACGTCCAAAAGACTAAATTACTAATGATGAGTTAAGAAGTCATAACCAACTCATTCAACCTTACACCATCGAATATCATGAACTATTTACACACAAGTCATGGCAAGCATTTATACATTAAAATCATTAAACATACCTTACCACACTTTCCTCAAGGATACCAACTCTCACCACTAGGGGAGAACTTAAGTCTACACAATTTTTTCTCGAATCCCAAATTAATTCTAATCAACACTAACACTCCACCAAGTCTAAAATTCTTCCGACCAAGTACAAAATGCCACAAACAAAAGGGTATGCTATCCACAAAAGGTCACATAAGGAAGTTGATGGTACAAATTGATAAGGAGGAGGAAAGTAACAAGAGTAATTTCCAAAGGGAAAAGAAGTTAGATGATGAAGAAGCATTTAGATAGAAGGAAGAGAGCATGCTACAATAAGGACGAGAGAAATTCATAGATGAGGAAGAAATACACTTCAATTACGCTTGACATTCTTAAATCTTCGATAGAGGATACTTTTTCTAGGTAACACAATGATCCACCTTAAGACGGTAGATATAAATAAACATAACATCACTCAACACAATCAACAAACAAGTTAGAACCTATCAAACATCAAGTACACCAAAGACTACCACCTTAGGTCCTTAAGTCTACCCATCTCTCATTTATTATTTCAAGGTCAAGTAATTTAAGTTTAGGGTTCACGTGTGTGCGTCGGGAGCGTTTAAGCTCTAATACCAACTGTGACAACCCTAGCGAATGCGGAAATAAAACATACAAGCATGTGAATTAATTATCGGAAATACGGTATTTTAAAAACCTTTATACATGCAAGATAAAAAATACGAGGTATGTCAAATATTACAAACCAAAGTACGAATATACTACAACAAGAGACGGAGTCTCTCAAAATGTAATCAATATCAAAGTGATTAGCAAACTAGCTAATAAACGTCTAGAGGTGTTTCATCCAGGGACAACGCTCGCTAGCTCACACCCGAACCCATAATACCACAAGCAAAAAGCAATCCAATCAAGCAACTTGTTCATCCATGAAAACATGATCGCCACAGTCAGTGGGGAGTAACTCCGGGTTCTCCCAGCCATATCACATCAAACGTACATTAAAGGAAATAAAAAAGTAGAAGCATGCATATATAGATATACATGTGAAATACGATAAGGATAGATAGGCAATTCAATATATAATGATAAGAGCATATGGAATACAAATCCGAATCCATCATGTTATACAAAGACTCGGGGAAGACACTCTTAGGCAACCGAATACGCTCACTAGGGCTTGCATCTCACCGTTAGCTGTTTAAGTTTGATAAGATTGAGACTCGACAAACAAACAATGCCAAGTCATGGAATGACCATGAATAATCAATCATGTAATCACCCATCCACACATAACAATACAGTGACGACCTCTCTCACGGTAAATGAAACGCACTAGCACCGTGTACATAGCAAGTATGATTAACAAGTATCCACGAGATAAGCATTTCCCTGAACCTCATACCCGATGACATTTCGTATATGTAGACTAATTTCCTCCTGGTAGGACGACGATAATAATACGGTTCCTAGTCTAAACCTGGCCAGACTCTCGGAATAAACGTATTCTGATTCGACAAGCGATGACGTTTCGCATCCAAGACTCGGTCAATCATAGACGCCGAGTACCCCAAATTCGGTCGATAATTCACGAAAGAGGCGGAAAAGAGCTCGAGCCTCATAACAAGCGGTACGCTACATGCAAATAACACCACCTCGCAAGTACACAACATTTGACGGCCGGGTCGATCAACGCATAGCGTTCAACTCCCAACAACGTCGTCGTATGCCGACTACACATGCAATTAAGCAGTAGGATACATCCCCGTTCCGACATTCCAGCCTTACGAACACGGAGGTAGCCAAGGAAATGAGAGTACTAAGCACAAGACAAAATAGTGCTCAAACCGTATCATTTGTAAAAACCGAATCAAAGTGGAACATACCAAAAACCGTCGCACAACATGTGATACAAGCGAATGAAATATCATATATTCAAAACATTAATATTATAAGTCACTACGTAATATTATACGATAAACGAACGATCGTAATTATTATAAATGAAATCGTAAACAAGAAATACAAACAACATCCAGCAGGTGCTAGCCGGTCAGGTGGACCGGCTGCCGATCAACCAGCTAAGGCCAACTATCATATGAAAATTCAACTTGAAATAACAGTGTGTCCCAGCCGGTCAAGGGGACCGGCTGCCGGCTACCCGGCTGGGACCCAAGGAACATAGGAAAAACAAGGAGGAAAAGGGAGGTGTCTCAGCCGGTGGTCGGACCGGCTGAGCCCAACTTCATTCTTCAAAAATCACGTAATGTGCAACAATATGCAGCCACTGCCCCAGCCAGTGGTCTGACCGGCTGCTGGTCGACCGGCTGGGGTCCATATGCACGAAAATCACCATTTCAACTAAGGTTCAACATTTATCAATTATCGATTATCAACATAAAGCATAGATTCTCATATAAATTCTCAACAAACGATATATACCATCATCAACACAATTACTAAACTCACTAATCGTATTCTAAATACGATTCCTAGCATAGATAACATGTAAAACACGTAAATGATATCGAGTAACCCTTCACCGTTACCTTTTCGCGTCTTCAATCGATTTCTAAGCCTTCCTAGTCTCCACCTAAACAAAGACGACCAAAAGATGAATATAATTCACCTTTGAGAAAGACGGATAAATTGAAAAGCGAGAAAGACGGTAATTTTATTACCAATACGAATAGAGGAAGCTAAGAGGGGAAGAATAAGACGAACTTACGAGAATTTGAGCGAGAAACGAATGTGTTATGACGATTCTAAGACGGATCAAAAATGGAGGCAAGTTTTCTTTGGTTTCTTAGTGATGAAGAAATGTTGAGTTGAGTTGTGTTTGTGTGAGGGAGTTAGGGTTTAGGAGGGAGTATAAGAAAGGTGAGTGGAAAAGTCAAGAAAAGTCAAAGGCGACTTAAGACGGGTTTTACTTGAAAACTCGCGGAAATTCCAAATACGAACTCGGAAATTCTAAATTTGACTCGGAACATTAAATTCTAAAATAAAGCTAAAATACGCTGAAAAGTATCCGTAAAATAGTTTTACTATAAAAAATATGGTACATTTGCGGGTGTTACACAAATCCACAAAACTTCTTCTCTCAAATCTAGGCTGATAGTGAATCAACTTACCCTTCTAATGAAGGTCTCTCACAAGGATCACTTACCACAAAGCACCAAAAGAAGGTACACACCTAAGTTCGACAGTTTGACAACTTCCCATTTCATCCATCATTTCTCCTATCACGGATTCCCAAAGCGAGATTCCAACTCAAGAGTAATAACATCCTTGTAACTCGAATATTCAACGCAACCTCAAAGGTTTCTAAAAGAGAAGGACCAACAGATAATTCTCTATACTATGTCCTTTTCAACTCCTAGAGTCCACAACCTAAATCATGCCAAGGTACAACATGAAACAAAACATCAGCATCAACGTGCATAACATATTTCCATTAAATTCACAACATTTAACTTTACTCCAAATAAATCTTTAACTAACAAGGTTCAGTCTAATATAATTAATGATTAACTCATACGAGTCTCCGATACCATAAAATAAGATCAATCTTTGAATCCAAGAATTATAGGCCAAATACTTTCCCACCAAGCCTATACCCAAAAACACACACTAGGAAACTATAAGAAGTCACTTAGTCTCAAAGGCATTTCACAACTCCAGGTATGATCCAAATATTCTCACCTATAAAAATTAGCCCTAACATAGGTATGATCCTCAAGATACTCTAATATCACCAAATTCCTAAGTTCAAATGATTAAGGTACCAACAGGCTTAAAAGGTCTTAGGCAACTCACTCAATCAACCTCACATCGTCAAATTCCATAAATGCTTCCCACACACACCATGGCACGCATCTATGGATAAAAATATCCAAAGTGTAACATAGTACACTCTCCAATGACTCCATCACTCACCACCATAGAGTGAAACACAAATCTACACAACATTCCTCAAAGTCCCCAAATTCATTCACCCAAAGACAATACACAATAAATAAAATGGGGAAGATATCCACAAAAGGTCACTACGGAAGGTTAAGGATATAAAAGGTAAGATGGAGGAAAGTAACAAGAGAAAATCCAAAGGAGAGAAGTAATTCAAAGAGAGGAAGAAGCATCTAATAGAAGGAAAAGAGTAAGGTACACCATAGACAAGAAAATTCATCGATGAGGTTGAAACGTGCTTCAATTAGGCTTGTCAACTTCAATCCTAGGCAACGGGTACATCTTATAGCCATCACATGGTCAATATCAAGAAGGTAGGTCCAAGCATGTACAACGTCACTCAACACAATCAACAAAAAAGTTATAATCTAACAAGCAAAAGAAAGCACATTAAACACTACTAACTTAGGCCCTTAAGACTACCCATCTCTCATTCATTATTCATTGGTCAAGTTAATTAAGGTTGGGGTGCACGAATGTGCATCGAGAGCGTTATAGCTCTGATACCAACTGTGACACCCCGTGATTTCGCAATAAAGTAAACACATAGATTTGCAGCTGAAAATACGAGATTTTAAAAACTTTAAAAGCAAAACCACGAATGTCACTTTATTATAAAACCAAAAGTTAGTTTAATAAAACTTTTATAAAAATTGTAACATAAATAGATACAAGAGATCCCTATCCCTTGATAAAAATAAAAATAAGATAGACTACTATAAACTACAACGCTAAGGTTGAATTGCTGTAAATACAACGCTCGCTTGCTCACTCGTCAAACCCCATGAAAACACCAACCTGCAACATGTTTATTCATTAAAATGACTGCCACAGTCAGTGGGGAGTAACTCGAGGTTCTCCCGACCATATCACATTAAAATGTACATAACAAAAGCATATAAACATACATTATCATCATCAAATATAAGTAATATCATCATCATCATCATATATATATACAATATCATCATCATATATAAACAAGATCATCATCATCATATATTTACAATATCATCATCATATATAAACAATACCATCATCATGTACACATCATTATTATCAAGTAACCAAGACTTAGGGAAGAATCACCTTGGCAACGATATCGCTACTAACGGCTTGCATCTCCTTGTTAGTGACCATAGAGTCGAAAAGGTTGGGGACAAGACTCACAAGAAAGTACAAGACATTTAATGATCATTTCAAAACTCACCAATCATCATGAATATGCAAACACACTCTCACGGTAAATGACACGCACTAACATCTGTACTTTGCAAATATGACCACAAAGTCCACTGAATAAGCATTTCCTTCAACTGTATACGATAAACATTTCATATACTAAAGAATCATTTACTCCCGGTAGGACGACGATAATATAATACGGTAGTAGTCTAAAACTGGACAGACTCGAGGGACAAGACGTGTACCCCGATTCGACATGCGATAAAAATTTCGCATCTAAGACGCGATCAACTCAATGGACGTCGAGTACCTCAAATTCGGCTAAACTACGCGAAAGAGGCGGAAAGATCACAAGCACTATCTTCCGGCTAAACTACGCGAAAGATAACATCAAGAATTAACAAGCAAGTACGCTACATGCAATGGCACCACTTCGCAAGGATACAACATTTGACGGCCAGGTCGATCAACGCATTGCGTTCGCCACCCAACAACGTCGGCATATTCCCACAAACAAAGAATGTACCTCTATCACTCCGACATAAAGCCTAACGAGTACAAGGGTACAAACGTGGTATGAGAGTTCAATATCATCCAAAAGACAAGACTCGACCAACTACTCAACGCATACATGACTCAAGTAAAGGGAATATCTGACAACCGTCACTAAATATGTGAATAGGGCATAATATAAATGTAACAATGATAAACATGAGTCAATGCATGATACACAAGCATTAGTATGACAACCCTAAAAAATGCGGAAAAATAAAACAAACAAGCATGAATAAATGTCGCGGAAATACGGAGTTCTTAAAACTTTTACATGTCAAGGTACAATGGGGATACAATGTCCCTCAAAACAATAATGAGTCTAGTAGACTAGAGTCAAGCGATAAGATAAAACATCTACAACCGACGCCCGCTAGCTCAAACGGTCTCAACTCCCACAAAAAGGCACCCACTTCAACCTGTTCATTCATTAAACATGAATGCCACACTCAGTGGGGGAGTAACTCGGGGTTCTCCCAGCCATATCACATTAAAACGCACCTAATTAAAGCATGGAAACATACATCATCATACAAGTATAAATACCAGACCGGATACGAGAATAACATTACATATGAACGATATATAAGCTTGTGAAATAACAACCACATCATCATATAACAATGACTCAGGGAAGAATTCCCTTGGCAACTTTATCACCTCTAATGGCTTGCATCGTACCATTAGCGATCATACACTTGAAAGGGTTAGGAACAAGACACACAATCCAATCATATGCATTCAATAGCCTAAGTATACAATCCAACATCATCATGTGATCAAACATACTATCTCGGTAAATGAATCGTACTACCATCTGCACTTTGCACGACAAGGCGAACTAGTCCAAAAGATAAGACGTTTCCCTGAACTCTATGCGATAAGACGTTTTTCATACATAAGACTCTAATCCTCTCTTTAGGACTACGATAATAGTACGGTCCTTGTCTAAACCTGGCCAGACTCTCGGGATAAAACATTTCCCAAGTCGACATCTGGTAAGACGTGCCACATCCAAGACTCGATTGACAGAACGGAAGTCGAGTGCCCCAACCCGGCAGGGACGACAATGGGTGGGGCGGAAAGAGAGCAAGCATCTAGATCTGGCTTATAAGCACGGAAGAGGAAGTCAAGATAGGTCGAGAAAGCACGCTACATAAAATTGCACCATCTCGCAAGGATACAACATTTGAGGGCCGGATCGATCAACGCATTGCGTTCGCCTCCCAACAATGTCATCATATCCCCACTAAACAAATGCACAAGCATCAAGGTTGTACCCCATCTCTATGACAACAAGTCTAACGAGTATAGAGGTGCAACCAGGAAATAAGTGTTCAAAAACAACCAATAGACAAGACTCGACAAGCTACTGAAGACATAAATGACTCAAGTACGAGGAGCATCTAAAAACCATCACTAAGCATGTGAATGGGGGTATAAGTGGTGTATTCTAATGATAAAAAAGTGTTAACACATCACCCACAAGCATTTTAACAAAGATTTATAGCATAATTAACAAGGTAATGCAATAAAAGAGGTAACAGACCAACTATGCTTAACTCTAGAGGAAAGCACGGCCAAGTTGGGATAAGCACGTTGAGAACAGCACGTTGTATGCCTCTCTAGAAATGTTGCGCACGGTCTAGTTGAGGAAGGCACGGTGAGAACCACACTGTGTAGCCTTTCCTGGGAGAGTTGCGCACGGTGCGCACAACTCAAGACACTGTGCGACCAGGTTTCGTAATATGGTCATATCTCACCCATTTCTTGGTATTTTTAGGCGTGTGACCTACCGTTAAACCTGTAAGAGGAAAATCTAACTGCTCGACTTGAAATTACATATCATTTCTAGAAATCTATATATGAGCGTTTAAAGTGGACCTTTCATGTAGACAAATACCATACTCGCTTCTCTCATTCCAATTTTCACTCCAACTTCCATGTAACTTTCTTAAACATATTAGTACCCATTCTACCACCTCCAATGAATATGTAAATACCCAAGAAGGTTTCCCAAGCCTCATTTACCCATTATACACGATCATACAACGGTCGACTCCAAGAATCGTCAACAATACTAAACGCAACTTTACCCTAATCGCTCCGACTTCAAAGTTGGGCACATTATCATTAGGGTAAATTGATAACTTATACCTAGTATAAAGCATTTTTTCAAATCTTATACCTAAGATAATTTTCTTTCAAAACCTATACCGAAAACCCTCATTTCTTTCATACTCAATACCAAAATTTACGAATTGACCATTTTACCCTTACTAATAACCTACCACCACCCTTAGGCCACCACATTAATCCATCCCCACTACCATATTGATCCACTAACCTCCATGTCCACCATATACACCTCATCACCACCCTTAGGCGAGGGTTGTGACGGTGTTGGGTGTATATGCGGAAGTTGTTAATTTGGTGTGATGGCGTTTAATGGGGTGACCTTAGGATGACCTACCGATGGGAGGGCAATTATGGTGAGTGGTGACAGCACAACAGTGGTGGTGGTAGTAATGTCAAGGGGATTAGGTAGGTCTTTTGACGGTGGTGTAGATGTATGTGATAAATATTAGAGGTTGAAGATTAATTTTGTGGGGGAAAAGGTGGTGATGGGTGAATTATTAAGGGTAAAATCGTCAATTTTTGTCTTTATTTCAGATTTGGTATTGAGTATGTAAAAAATGAGGATTTTTGGTATAAGTTTTGAAAGAAAATTAACTTAGGTATAAGATTTGAAAAAATAATTTATAATAGGTATAAGTTATCAATTTACCCTTATCATGATAATAACTTGATACTTCACCAACGAGAATAAGACTAATTTATTTGAGACATAAGAAATATGTAATGAGCATAATACTGATTTAATGACAATATTAACACATCTCATTCATACATTCACTCAATGACACAATTACGCACTTCATATGAACTTAAACTCATTTACATTACCAACATTAATCCATCACTAATCACAACATATGAGCAACAAACCACTCAATTAAACATCCAAAGGGTATTTAATTCATCATTAAAGATATGAACACATGCTTAAGCAACAAGAAGCGAGTTTATCATCTAAACCACCAAATTTCCATCAACTTGAGACATATAAGATGGAATTTACCAATTCAACATATACTAGTCATACATCTATACTAACATCTACTAAGAACTCGTTTTTCCATAAAACCTAACCTATGACACATAGAAACACATAAAAATGTGATACCGAGTAACCCGTCAATATTACCGTAACTCTTCACTCTTAAAATTCCTCTTTAATAAGAGAGTAATCATTGTCCGGGTCTTGAAGATCTATTCCAAAAATTTCATCACAAAAAGATGAGTAAAACTCACCTTTGAAAAAGATGGGAAAAAGAGATGAGAGAAAGCTTGCACCTTTCTTACCTTGTAATATAGAGCACAAGAAAAGGGGAAGAACTACCTAAGAATCAAGGAAAACGAGTGAGAGATGAGGATATTGTGTGAGCTTTAAGTTTGAAAGCTTGAGGTGTAAAAATGGTGGTTTTAGGGTTTTTGGCGAGAGATGAGGGAGATGAAGGAGGTTTATGTTAGCTAAGAAATTATGAGAGGTAATAAGGTGAGTAGAGTTCCTATCTTAGTGAAAATGAGACTTAGAGACCTAATAGTCAGTTGGGGTCTTACCCACAATAATGTGCGAGTGGAACTCGAATACGGACTTGAAATTGACGGAATAGCCACAGATTAACCCAACTAGCTAAAATACTAAATAAATCTAACATTAAGATTAACTAATACGAATAAAATAATACTAAAGTCTAAGTGCTAAAATTGCGGGTGTTACAATTAAACCAATTCTAAGAAGTGTATTCCACAAGGAACATAAGTTCCTTCTCAAACCAACATGTTTGGAATCCGTCTGAAACAAGGGTCTACTTAAAACAGTCATAAGTAGAGTTGTAGACATGAAAATGTATAAACTCATAGTGGAGGGGATAGTTTATTCTCGTACGTTTCCAGCGGTAAGTCACACGCCAAAAAAAAAACAAGTAATAAAGGAGATATGACCAATTTACGAAAAGGGGTCGGTGCAGGAAAACTTCACCTGCCGGCTCCAAGATTATTTTTAGGCCATTCCGAAATACTTTTGTACCGGGCAAAATTTTGCTCGATAGGCTGACACGCGACCGGGTGAAGTTTCACCCGTCGGCATCACACGAGCTATGAACATGAATCTTCATCCCTTTCCTTGGGTGTGAAGATGAATGTTCAAACTCCAAACTCAACATACAAGATCATACCACCAAAAAACAATGAACAAGGATTAAAGACATTTAAATTATCATTTAAATCAATACAACAAACCCAAGTTTAAGCCAAACAATCTTAAGCCCATTTGTATTTACAAACACAAATTATCGTGAATCATCATCCCACACAACATACTAGCATCACATCACTTAATTAGACATTAAGAGCAAAATTAATTCATCATTAAAGGCTTGAACACAAGGTTAAGCAATAAGCAAGGATGTTTATCATCTATACTGCCAATTTCCATCAACCTAAAACATATGAGGTGTAATTCAACAATTCAACATGTGATAGTCATAGATTTCCATCAAGCTCTAACCAAGAACTCATTTTTTCCATCAAAACTACTTAAAAACACATAGAAAACTCATAAAAATGTGATATCGAGTAACCCATCAACATTACCTTATTAGCACTCCAATTAAGCAATCCTTATCCAACCTAATAATACCAACGGATTCCTTGACCCAACTACTCAAAATTCCACCCTTTAATGACGATTAATATGCTAGGAAAGTGAAACCGAAATTCTGGAAAATTGGTCTTAAAACAAAGTTAAAAGTTTCAATCTTTTATTAGATAGAAAGAAGGAGGATGGTGGGAGGATTCCGAAATATTAAACGGAAGAAACGGAGAAGTTATTTATGTAACACCACGTGTTTTATAATAATTTTTATTCGCAAACTCTCTTATTAAATTACTTATTTTCGAGTTTAATAATTCATTTCGTATTTATTGATTAGATCCTTTATTTAATTATTTCCGCTTTTTGCTTAATTTTGGATGGGTTAAAGTGTCCGTGTCCGATTTTACTATTTTAATTTATTAGCTCATTCTTTTATATAAATTCTCTAAGAGTTTTAATTATTCTAAACCCATTTTGTAATTGGACTATCCAGCTTGTGAGCTAATGGATCAAAAGTCCACTTAAATTTTCTTATAAATAGAATCCTTAACCCAGCAAGTAGGTTGCTCTATTTCTTGTTTGTGCGAGCGATTAGTGCCGTGAGTCTCCCTTCTCCCTCTCTTTTCATTTTTTACCCTTTTAACTCCATTGTTATGAATCTTTCTTTCTTTCAAATACAAAGATTAATTATATATTTACAATCCCAGATCTTACTTTTACAATAAATTCTTTTATTTATCTTTTTATGGGATCTATTTGTATGGAGGTTAGACCTACCTTTAGGGTTCTTATTTTAATAGGTAAAGAAGGTGAATTCTATTAATTGGCGATTTTATGGAGATTCTTATTAAAGTGCAGTCTTTATTTTTGTGTTTATAGAAAGTGAATTAATTAAAATGAATGATGATTGATTATATAATTTGATGCGTGTCTAGTAATTATTATACATGTTTAATGATTTTATTTAAATTGTATATCTTATTGTTGTTTAAAATATCATGTTGTCGTTGTGGTACGAACTAGGGTTCAAGTTCCAACCCTAGCCTTCGTTTGTGGCTCACGGCCCTAGGAAGGTGCCGTAAGGTTTGTCGTAGCCTCCCTTGAGAGGAGAGGCTAGGGTTTCTTAATTAGGGTTTTACTTTGTTATTTAGGGTTTTGGTTTACAACGTTAAGGTTTTAGCGTGTTAGACTATAACTTTGCGCGTAAGCTACCCATGTTATACCTGTTCGAGCTATAACTTTGAAAGTGACGTTATGGTGCGGTGTACTATAACAAGACTCGTTGTGGTAACATTGCGGTTTGTACCGGGGAGTCGACCCCTTGATGATGGTGTTATAGTGGACTAACCCGTGACGGAAGAGAGTTGTAGTTGATGATACTATAACCGCACATATATAACATTGCTTGTTCATATGTTGTGTTATAATTAGTTATACAATAACATTGTGACTATATATCTCGTTGCTAACTATTTTCGATATAATAGTTCAGTTGGTTGTACCGTTCTATGTGATGAGTTGTGATGTTATTCACATGTTTGTACAGTCAGTTAAACTGCACAGTGGTTTATGGGCTAGTTGTATAGATAACGAGAGGTATCAGTGAAATACCGATCGGAATGAGCAAACACTACCCTTTGGGGATTTGCCGTAGGTCTATGTTCGGGATTGGCTAGAGGCATTTGTTATACGCTCTAGTTCCCGTGTGTTGTTCGGTGTACAGTTAATGCACCGAGTGTCTGGCCAGGTCTTAGACATATAGGCAGTTGTTATACGCTATAGATAGTACCGTGGATGCAGTTGTTATACGGTCCACACCGATGGAGGCAGTTGTTATACACTTCATCCGTTCAGACGCAGTTGTTATACGCTCTGACAGTTAGAGGCAGTTGTCATACGCTCTAACGGCGTTCGTTCTATACACTATGTTTGGTAAGTGGAGGCAGTTGTTACACGTTCCAAATGTTGGTTGTTCTTATCCTGTTATTGAAGATTTATGATGATTGCTATAATGACATGATTACTAATTTCTTCCCATGCCGTTCATGAGTATTTTCAGTTGTTATTTATTGTTGATTAATTCAGCCTGTTGTAAACATGACTTGGATAACATCTAGTTACTCCCGAGTGATTGTCAACCCCCTAATTCTCAAGTTGAATTTGGATGCTGCTTGTCTGGATGTTGGGCTGGAGAGAATTGTGGCAAGATAAATAATATGTTTAGGTATCTAGGTTTCCTTTGAGAATATTAATAATGTAATAGTTTAGTTCTGGATTTAGTAGCAATCCGGATTGGTCAGGTGTTTCCGCCACCTGGACCCTATTTCCTTTATTAAACTCTGATTATTATCTATTTATACATTATTTCCTTTATCGTGAAATCCAGGTTGTTACAATGTATGTCTTAAGATTAGATCTAGAAAAATAGCTTTTTATAAAAAGTTAGAGGAATAAGACATTTTATGTTATGAAAAGGAAGAGGAGAATGAGAGGAGAAGATTCATGTAAACATCGTGAAGTTATGTTGAAAGACGAAGAAATGGCATCTATCTTAAGCTTTTCGAGTTATGGAGGTTTAATGAAGTGTTTGGTTTTTGAGGAAGAAAGAGATGATGCTGAAATGTGAGAAGGGAGGTAGAGATTTCAGATTTGTGGTGGTTTGTTTTGAGAAGGTGTGTGACAACCCTCGCGAATTCGGAAATAAAACATAATAAGCATGTGATTTATATAGCGGAAAATACGGTGTTTTTAAACCTTTTTACATGCTAAGATAAAATACGAGGAATGTCAAATAATTACAAACCAAAGTAGAATATACTACAAAGAGACGAAGTCTCTCAAAATGTTATCAAGTAACAAAGTTATTAGCAAACTAGCTAAACAATGTCTAGACGTGATTCATCCAGGCCAACGCCTGCTAGCTCACACCCGAACCCAAAATACCACAAGCAAAAAGCCATCCAATCAAGCAACCTGTTCATCCATGAAAAACATGAACGCCACAGTCAGTGGGGAGTAACTCCGGGTTCTCCCAGCCATATCACATTAAACATACTTAAACGGTAATACGAAAGTAGAAGCATGCATATATATAGATATAAATGTGAAATACGAGTAGAATAAATAGGCAATTCAATATGTAAAGATATCGGTACATGAAGTACAAATCCGTAACCATCATACTATAGATAGACTCGGGGAAGACACTCTTAGGCAACCATACACTCACTAGGGCTTGAATCTCACTGTTAGCGGCATAAGTTTGATAAGATTGAGACTCGACAAACAAACCATGCCAAGTCATCCAAAGATCACAAATAATCAATCATATAATCATCCATTCAAACGTACAATACGTTGACAACATCTCTCACGGTAAATGACACGCACTAGCACCGTGTACATGGCAAGTATGATTAAAATCACATCCACGGGATAAACATTTCTCTGAACGCATACACAATTCAAACATTTCGTATATGTAGACTAATTTCCTCCCGGTAGGACGACGATATAAATATCCGATCCTAATCTAAACCTGGCCAGATTCTCGAAATAACATTTTCCGATTCGACATGTGATAAACGTTTCGCATCTAAGACTCGGTCAATCATAGACGCCGAGTACCCCAAATTCGGTCAACCTTCAAAAAGAGGCGGAAAAGAGCACAAGCATCATAACAAGCGGTACGCTACATACAATGACACCACCTCGCAAGTATACAACATTTGACGGCAGGGTCGATCAACGCAAAGCGTTCGCCTCCCAACAACGTCGTCATATGCCCACTAACACATGCAATTAAGTAGTAAGGATACACTCCTCGTTCCAACATTCCAGCCTTACGAACGTGGAGCTAGCCAGGGGAATGAGAGTACAAAGCACATAACAAATAGTGCTCAAACCAATAACATGTGTAAAACCGACTCAAAGTGGGACATATCAAAAACCGTCACAAAACATGCGATACAAGCGAAGGGAATATCATATAATCGAAACATTAATATTTAAAGTCATTCCGTAGATTTATACGATAAACGAACCATTGGAAATATTATAAATAAAAAACATAAGTAAGAAAAGTAAAAACAATTCCAGCGTGTGCCAGCCGGTCAAGGGGACCGGCTGCCGGCTACCCGGCTGGCACCAATATATCATTTGAAAACAATCGAATAAGCAGCGTGTCCCAGCCGGTCAAAGGGACCGACACATACCATTTTGCCTTCGTTTTTCTCGTATGACTTTGGTCCCAGTCGGGTAGCCGGCAGCCGGTCAAAGGGACCGGCTGCCGGCTACCCGACTGGGACCAAAGTCATACGAGAAAAACGAAGGCAAAATGGTATGTGTCTCAGCCGTTCGGCCGGCTGAGACATAATGCATACCACAATTCTACGTAACAACAATTCAACATCAGCCACTCCCCAGCCGGTCAGCTGACCGGCTGCCGGTCGGCCGGCTGGGGTCATATATGCACGAAATTCACAATTTTCACTAAGGCTCATTATACAACAACATCATCTAACATCCCAAATCATCAATTCTCATATCAATTATCAACTAACAACAACCATCATCAACAACACAATTCCTATAATTACTAATCTTATTCTAAATACGACTACTAACATAGAAAACACATTAAAAACATGTAAAGATATCGAGTAACCCTTCACCGTTACCTTTTCGCGTCTTCAATCCTCGTGGATGTCCTCTTCTACCAAGTAGTAGTCTTTGTCGAGATCTTGAAGGTCACCACCTACAATTAGATAATAAAAGATGCATATAATTCACCTTTAAGAAAGACGGATAAATTGAAAAGCGAGAAAGACGGTAATTGTATTACCAAATAAGATAGAGGACAATGAGAGGGAAAGAATAAGATGAACTTTAGTGAATTTGAGCGAGAAATGAAGGAGTAGTGACGATAATAAGCTTGATCAAATATGTAGGTTAGGGTTTTGGGTGGTTACTTAGCGAGGAAGAAGAGTAGGATGAATGAAAGTGAGTTAGGGTTAAGGGGAAGCATAAGGAGTAAGTGGAAAAATATGGGAAAAGCCCAAAAGCGTCTTAAGACGTAACTTACTCGGAATCTCGCGTAAAGTCCGAAAACGAACTCGGAAATTCTAAACTAGACACGGAAAACTTAATTCTCGACTAAAACTAAATTTCGCTGAAAAGTATCCGTATAATATTTTTACTATAAAAATAGGGTACATTTGCGGGTGTTACAATCACCCCACCTTTTAAAAAGTTTCGCCCTCGAAACTTGAGCGAAAGAAAGATACCTTAATCAAATAGGCTTGGATATTTAATACGCATAGAAGCTTTCGTTTCCCACATCTCTTCTCCAACATTGGCACATCTCCTCAAGATTTTCACTAAAGGAAGCACTTTACTTCTCAACTTCTTATCCTTGCGGTCTAGAATGCGGATCACCTTCTCTTCAAAGGACAAATTCGGTTCAAGCTCGGGCATTTCCGCTTGAAAAACATGACTTGGATCACTAACGTACTTCCGCAATTGAGAAACATGGAATACATCATGAACCTTAGCCAAATTCGGGGGCAAGTCCAACTTGTAAGCAACGACACCAATCCTTTTCACAATATCAAATGGTCTAATGTATTTCGGGCTCAATTTAACCTTTACACCAAACCTTTTAACACCTTTTATCGGAGATACTTTCAAGAATACTTTATCTCCAACTTAAAATTCCAACGGTCTTCTTCGGACATCGGCATAAGATTTTTGTCGGTCTTGAGCGGCTTTCATTCTATCACGAATGACTTTCACATGATCAATAGTTTCAACAAGAACATCGGGACCTAAGTCACGAACATCACTTAATTGATCCCAACAAATAGGACTTCACATTTTCTTCCATAGAGAGCCTCATAAGGAGCCATCTTGATTGAGGCATGATAACTATTGTTGTAAGAAAACTCCACCAACGGTTGACTCTTTTCCCTACTAGATTGGAAGTCGAGTGCACAAGCCCTATGCAAGTCTTCTAAAGTCTGGATAGTCCTCTCGGTCTGACCATCGGTCGCGGCATGAAACGCGGTACTCATCAACAACTTACTACCCATGGCTTCTTGTAAAGCCTTCCAAAATCTTGAACAAAATCTCGGATCTCGGTCGGATATGATCTCCTTGAGAACACCATGGTATCTGACGATCTCATCAACATAGGCTTTCGCTAGTCGATCTAAACTCGAAGTCTCTTTGATCGGAATGAATCTAGCACTCTTAGTCGAACGATCAACAATAACCCAAACGACATCTTTACTTCCAACGGTCTCTTGTGTTCAATTTTCACTTGTTGGCAAGTAAGACATCTTCCAACATAAGACACAACATCGCCTTTCAAATTCGGCCACCAAAATTGTAGCTTCAAATCTTTATACATCTTATCACCTCCGGGGGTGAATAGAATAAGGAGAAAAGTGAGCTTCATCAAGAACTCGCTTTCTTAAGTCAAGAGCATTAGGCACAAACAAACGGTCATGAAAACGAAGAACACCTTTTTCATCAATCTTGAAGTCTTTAGCTTTTCCTTCTAGAAGTTTGGATTGAATAGACTTGTAGGTCGGATCATCAACTTGGCTTTCACGGATTTCACGGAGGAAAACAGGTTCGGCAGTCATAGCACCAACATAATCAAATCCACGCTCCACGAATTCCAATTTCAACTTTCGAAACTCAATACAAAGATCATCGGGTAATACCCGCATAACACTTAAAGCATGAGAAGATTTACTACTAAGAGCATCGGCAACAAAATTTACCTTCCCTTCATCGTACAACAACTCAAAATAATAATCATTCACCAATTCCAACCATCTTCTTTGTCTCATATTCAACTCCTTTTGAGTAAATATGTACTTCAAACTCTTGTGATCGGTGAATATAAGACAATGAACACCAATAAGATAGTGTCTCCACACTTTCAAAGCATGAACAACGGCGGCCAATTCCAAATCATGAGTAGGATAGTTCACTTCATGAACTCTCAACTGTCTCGAAGCATAAGCCACCACTTTCCTACTTTGCATAAGTACACAACCCAATCCCATCTTGGAAGCATCACAATAGACATCAAAGTCTACACCATCTTCAGGTAAAGTCAACACCGGAGCGGTAGTCAACCTTTTCTTTAACTCTTGAAAAGCGGCTTCACAAGCTTCATTCCATACGAACTTGGTTTCTTTCTTCAACAATTGAGTCATCGGTCTAGCAAGCTTTGAGAAATATATGACAAATCTACGGTTATAACCAGCTAAACCAAGACAACTTCGAACTTCTCTAACATCGGTCGGACTCTTCCAATCAACAACGGCCTCAATTTTAGAAGGATCCACCATTACACCTTCTTTAGAAATTACATGCCCAAGAAAGGACACTTTAGGTAACCAAAATTCACACTTGGAGAATTTGGCAAACCACTTTTGACGACGAAGAACACTCAAAATAGTCCTAAGATGAATAGCATGCTCTTCTTCGGTCTTGGAAAAAATAAGGATGTCGTCGATGAAAACCACCACACACTTGTCAAGGTACTCACTAAATGTGCGGTTCATTTGATCCATAAAAATAGCGGGAGCATTAGTCAATCCAAATGGCATCACCTTGAACTCAAAGTGACCATATCTTGTACTAAAAGCGGTCTTCGGTATATCAACATCACGAACGGGAATTTGGTGATAACCGGATCTCAAATCAATCTTGGAAAAACTAGAAGCACCCTTTAGTTGATCGAACAAATCTTCAATTCTTGGCAAAGGATACCTATTCTTGATTGTAATTCGGTTCAACTCACAGTTATCAATACAAAGCCTCATGGAACCATCTTTCTTCTTCACAAAGAGAACGGGAGCACCCCAAGGCGAGGCACTTGGTCGAATGAAACCTTATTCAATCATATCATCAAGTTGCTTCCTTAACTCTTTCAATTCGGTTGGAGCCATACAGTAAGGAGCTTTGGCTATGGGTCCGGAACCAGGTACAAGATCAATAGAAAACTCAACATCACGCTCGGGAGGAATCCCGGGCAAGTCTTCGGGGAATACATCAACAAATTCACAAACTATAGGCACAACTTCAATCTTTGGTAAGGAGGTAGTTGTAGAAGTCACAATACACAAGTATGCCTGGTGACCCTTTCTTACCATACTCACCAACTTCATTTCGGAAATCAAAGACACACCTACTCGGGAATGAGATCCCTTATGGGTTATTCTAATTCCTAAAGGACTCTTTCAATAAATCTTTTGATCTCTACACTCGAATCTAGCATGGTATAACGCTAACCAATCAATACCTAGAATTACATCGAACTCTCCTAGAGGAAACTTGAGGAGATTAGCGGGAAAGATAGTACCCGCAATAGATATTGGGACATTTGGGAAATGGGTGAAAGGTGGACAAACAGTTATGGTCATGTGAAGGTTAGAATGAGCTAGCAACTGACCAATGATAAATGAATACTCAATCCAAACTTTCGATTAATTCCCAAAAGACGAAAAACGAAGCCAGAAGAAACGGATTGGCTTATTACACACGAAACATAAGAGTGAACTCCTTCTAAACATTGAATTGACATTTTGAGGAGATACTCACAACTTCTTCTTTTATTTCTTTTTCTCTTTCTTTTTTCGATTTTTTTTTTCTGAACATAACATCACTTTTTGGACATTTTAGTTCTCCCAAATTCACTTTGACATAAAAGAACAAATCTTCTCAAAAGAGCACCCATACACCATAGTCTAGCTACTAGCTCAAAAGGTACGCAGTTTTTATGTGTAGCTATTATTTTGTGAAGCATTTGTATGAAGGGGCTAATTTTGAGGGGTAATTCAAAGTGAAAAAGGCTTCAAATCTTAGTGAATCATGAATGCAATGCTTATGGGAATGAAATGAGAAACATACTTGTGCGTTTTTGATGTGACGCAAATCATAAGGAGAAACTACACACACCTAATTGGGATCGGGTATAGATGTACCGATCACTGGAGGCTCTACCTTACCGTATATGTAGTTTGCCAAAGTCAAGATCAAGCCTAATAAGTCTAAAATCAATCCCTCACCCACTGTGTACAAGACATCCCCATGTATGCAAAATCTCGTCAAAAGCGTGAAACATTGGCTAAAAAGCTACAATAAGGGAAATGCATTGAGGAATGACATTATGCACAACACAATTGGGTGGACAAAAAACACAACTTTTATTGATTTTTTAATTTTTTGATTTTTTTGGATTTTTCAATTTTTTCAAATTCAATAAACAACTAGACTAAATAAACAACAACACAAACTAAATCCCTCCCCCAAGCTAGAATAACACATTGTCCTCAATGTGCGAAACGGGTTTAAGCGCAGAAAACACAAAGAAGGACAACATAACCAACAAAGGAATGGGGGACGACTCAACAAAATGGTAAAGAAAGAAAAGAAAACATATAACCGTGCAGCAGCTCCCCCAAGCTAGTTTGAAAACGGGGGCAAAGTACAACCCAAGCACCGAAGTACCTGTGATGAACAAGCTACTACAATACTAGATAAAATTATTGTCTTATTGTCAAAGCTATTAGAACTAAAACCAAATGAGTTATTTAAAAATTAATATTATTAAATTGTCCAACAAAAAATAATTGATTTCATAACAAAAATATAATAAAACACGGGTTGCCTCCCGCGAAGCTTTATTTAAATGTCTTGCTAGACTCTTTATTAATGAAAAATCATTCTTTGTGCCTTAAAAAGCATGTCAATGCCCTTAGAAGTCGATCATATACCTGCGCATGAGCTATACAAAAATATATGTAAGCAATTGACAAGATATAGGCATGAAATATTGAAGGTAAGAATTGATATATCTTTTCATTGTGCGCATGACAAACTTCATAGATGACCACTGAATTGCTCCACTCGTCAGTGAGAGATGGAGTGAAATGTTTAATATCATGGAACAAACAATGAGTTCCCAAAATGTCATTAGTGGACTCTAATTGGGGGTAGGGTGAATCAAAGGATTCGGAATCAAAAATGGGTGGTTGATCCCACTTAATTTCAAGCCTAGGTTCACAAAACCCAATATCATTTTCAAATAAATATGGAATATCCTTAACGAAAGGATTTTCAAAGAAATCTGATGACTCGATCAACGACTCTCCATTGGAGTCACAAATGGGCTTAACAACATCCTTGTCTAAAGTCTCGACTATCATATGGTCAATATCAATAATGGGGGTCTCAAAATTGTCAAATGGAACGACACTAGAGTGACTTCCAATAGAAAAGGTTTGACCATCATCATCGTCATCTATTAATTCATATGATTGGGGAGAATTAGACTTATATGGGGGGGCTGAAAAAGCATAAGGAAAACTGATTAGCTTACTTCTTTTAAACGTGGGTTCGTCCTTTTGCCCTTTGAGCATTTGAATTTGAGCTATGATTTCATTGAGTTGCTCTTGGATTCTCAACCGCCGGTGCGTTTCATCCCGAGATTGGGATGCCATAAAGTCCAAGAAAATCCAAAGTTCCTTTCCTCTCTTCTGATAAAAACTTCCACCACTCAAGTGCATAGCCATGCTACGACACTCAATTAGCATTCCATGAATCACGATATTCCTCATATAGGTCTCATCAAGGGTATACCCAAGAGAGATAATATGGTTAGAATAGCTATAAAATTGGTCGAGGTATTCATGGAAAGGCTCATTCTCACATTGTGGAGGTCGGAAATAGATAGTCATTGAGAGAAAATAAAGCAAACCCTTTGAAAGAAAATATTCCTATTACCTGAAAAGAGTCACTATACTACAAGGAAAAGGTGAGAAAAATCTCAAGGAACAAGTGTTCCTCGAGACAAAGAAAAGAAAAGAAAAAAAAAACAAGGTAAAACTCTACTAATCACAAATAAACAAAACCGTGCTCCCCGGCAACGGCGCCAAAATTTGACAGGGGTTGTCGCGTACCCTAATCAAAGATAAATAACCCAGACTAGGCTAACAACAAATAAATGCAGCTAGGGAAGTAAGGGGTCGATCTCGGGGAGACAGGAGATACTTGTGAAAAGATATGATTAGAATTATAACTTGTATGATTGTCACAATGGTTATTACTAATGCTAGAAAACTAAAATAATAATTAATGACTCAATATAGAAAAGGTTCTAGGGAAGTAGGTTCACACATGTAGATTAACATATTGATGAAATTGGATTTAGAACATGCCAGTAATTCAATGTGAGTTCGTAAGAATGATGTGCTCATTACAATCATAGATCAGATGGTCTAGCAGGCTTTTAGGCAATTTACTAGGTCTTAATCTACCATGTCATGCTTTGTCTATTCAATTCTCGTATGTCTACCTTGGAAAAGAATTCCATTCTAGTCAATGATTTTGGGCCAGAAATCGTTAACTATCGTTACAATCCAAACATGCATAGACACAACGTTTTAAAGGCTCAATTTCTTTTATCTAATTATCATCTTTTAATCAATCTAACATGGCTACCCTACACCCTAGAAAGGTGACTACTTATGCATGATTAACAATGAAAGAGAAACTAAGATTATAAAACTAAGAACGATAAACATGATAAAGGAAATACTAAATGAAAATGAAACTATAATGTAAAGACGAGAATAAAGATTACCGAAAAGGATGAGAAAAGATTGAAATGGAACAAGAAGTTGAATAGGAAATACAAACCCGAAAACTTGAGTTCCAATTACAAGTAGAACCATACAAACTTAGAACTAAACTAAACTAAACTAGAGAAAACTAAAACTAAACTAAAACTAAGAAAGATGAGAGAAAGAAGAAAAACTAAACTAAAGAGAGAAGAGAAGTGTTTTTGTACATCTTAGTTGTGTGGAGGCTAGGCTATTTATAGGGTTGAGAGGCTGCCAAAATGCGTCCGGATTCATGCCCATTTAAACAAGCCATTAAGCCTTGCATTAAAGAGAGGGAGATAACGTGAAGATGCGTACGTCAGCAAACTTCCCCGATCGGGGAAGTGGTAATCCGATCGGGGATGTTGCACTCTTGGTCAATTGACTAACGTTTGATCTTCCCTTGGTACGTGACTTGATCTACCTTGACTCCATTGACTTTAGATTCGAACGGGGACGTAACTAACACCTCTTGGGCCTCATTTCCTCCCCTATTTGGGCCTGATCATGTCCCCAAGGGTTAAGGGTCGGAGCATGAGGTTTGAGACGACTTTCGTCGACGAATAGCAAAACCGTCGCAACTTGTGCATATGAGCTCGGAATGACTTGAAACTTGTTCCCTTTGACTCGGAACCTCTAGATCTTTATAGCATGCCATCTTAACCTCGCGTAATCGTCCTTCTTAGCTTCTCCTTGCTCATATTTCCTTCAAATGACGAGATTTGAAGTAGAAACGACTAAATTCCTACAAATGACATTAAAGCACGAGAAATACTGCAAAGGAGAGATTAGCTCATAAAACCACTACTTAAAGTGGATAAACCATATCAAATCGAGCTAAAATGAGGGGATAAAATCATACAAATATTCACTTATCACCTCACTAGATGTAGGCTCGATTGATAATTTATTAGCATAAGATGAAGACACAAAGGACATAGAAGCACCGATATCAAATAGAATAAGACACGGTTGCTCTAAGATTGAGAATCTGACAACCCTCGCGAATGCGGAAAAAAAACATACAAGCATGTGATTTAATTAGTGAAACTACGGTGTTTTTAAAACTTTTTACATGCCAATAGAAAATACGAGGAGTGTCAAATATTACAAACCAAATAAAAATACCACAAGAGACGTAGTCTCTCAAAGTGTTAACAAAAGACAAAGTTATTAGCTTCTAGCTAAAGAACGTCTAGAGGTGTTTCATCCAGGGACAACGCCCGCTAGCTCACACCCGAACCCAAAATATCAAGCAAAATGCCATCCAATCAAGCAACCTGTTCATCCATGAAAAACATGAACGCCACAGTCAGTGGGGAGTAACTCCGGGTTCTCCCAGCCATATCACATTAAACGTACATAGAAGGAAATACAAAAGTAGAGCATGCATACATATAGATATACATGTGAGAAACGATAAGAATAGATAGGCAATTCAATATATAATGATAAGAGCATAAGAGTTACAAGTCCGAATCCATCATGTGATACAAAGACTCGGGGAAGACACTCTTAGGCAACCGAATACGCTCACTAGGGCTTGCATCTCACCGTTAGCGGTATAAGTTTGATAAGATTGAGACTCGACAAACAAACCATGCCAAGTCATGCAATGACCATGAATAAATCCATCATGTTATCATCCATTCAAACAACCCAATACATAGACGGTGCCCAATCATGCAATGACCATGAATAAGATCATGAAATCACGCATTCAAGAACGACGACACAAGACGACATCTCTCACGGTAAATGAAACGCACTAGCACCGTGTACATGGCAAGTATGATTAACAGGCATCCACGGGATAAGCATTTCCCTGTAACGCATACACGATCACATTTCGTATATGTTCACTAATTTCCTCCGGTAGGACGACGATAATAATACGGTCCTAGTCTAAACCTGGCCAGACTCTCGGAATAAGACATTTCCCGATTCGACATGTGGTAAGACGTTCCACATCCAAGACTCGGTCAATCATAGACGCCGATTACCCCAAATTCGGTCAACCTTCACGAAAGAGGCGGAAAAGAGCACAAGCCTCATAACAAGCGGTACGCTACATGAAAATAACACCACCTCGCAAGTACACAACATTTGACGGC